>OVAP01000083.1:0-57319 GCA_900406295.1 Aurinia saxatilis | reverse complement strand
TTTTTAATATATTTGGATACACACTTGAGGGATGTGTAATATGGATGGCCTAAGTTGTTAATTTAGAGAGAGAAATCACTGTGAAGGTTGTTTGGGATTATGTGAATGCTTTGTATCAGTTGGAAAGTGAAAAAAAAATTATTAGAAAAAGTGGGTTGGATTGTTTTAAAGAAAAAATCACCATTACCAAAGGTTGACAATGATACAAACCTTGTCAACTAATTGGAATCAGTGGGTTGAATCGTAATATCGATTCAAAACATATCCACAATTTGTTCTTCCTTTTGACGTGTGGAATGATGATCAGTAAGCTCAGCCATCCTTGAATTTACTGAAATGGTGAATCAATATTTTTGTTGAAAGAACGAAAGAGGATCATGCTAAAGAAAGGTCTATTAATCAACATGTCAACAAATTATGATTCCTAACTCTGAGATTAGTCCTATAGAGGTTCACGTTCAGTTTCTCCATAATATAGCCCTTGAGAGATATGCACATGATATGCTCTCTAATTTATTATGATAGGTATAATTGATTTGACGTCATCATTCCACGTCATATCTCATAAATATAATTAGTCTACATTGGAATTTTTACTAAAACTAGTTAGCAAATAATAAGAATGAGATTAATATTAACAATCACTTATTTATTTTCAGTGTAATAAACTCGTCAACTTTTGAACTATCTGAATCAAAGTAATCTTCGCCATCTTTATGTATCCCATTTTTAGTAGAGTAGTATGAGTTGTCACATTCGCTTTGGAAAATAGATTCGAACCAATTGTGTGTGATTCATGATTTTTCATCAATAGATGTTCTTGTTCTCAGCCACAACAAGACGAGATAGAAGTTGAGAATACGATTTAAAATCTTTTCCGCGATATTGTATCTATAAGAACATCAGTGATATCTTCTCCGTATAACTTCAAGTTGAAAATATTTTCAAACATAGTTGAGTTATATATTCAACTACAAACAAAGCTTCAGGTGGTAGCGTGATGATAACGTATTAAGAATAATATCAATTATATGTTCAAGATTAATATAGTATAAAAATTAGGATTGGTGGTATGTGTTGGATACGGGTCGCGCACGACCCATTGGTTTAGAGAACGGTCCAATTATACATAAAAACCCATTAGATCTCCAAGGCCCAGGTCACCCCCCAGACATGGATCGAACTTGAAACACCCTATCCCGAATTCCTATTAAAACAGAGGTCGCGTGCCTCACGTTAGACCAAACACAGGCCTAACATTGTGCGTTTATCCCCTTTTAAACGTGCTTAATACACGGGGTTTACGCCTAGAATCTAGCTAACGACTCTACTTAGTCTTTTCCTAGCATAGACTCTATTCACTTAACTATTACGCAACGGAACCTTTTAAACCTTAACCGTTATATGCTCATTCACCTGAACTATACTTGTACTGAAGCTCATCCGTACCTTCGGACAGTCTATCTAGTCTAGATTAGCGTTAGCCGAATTCCCTCGGTCTTAAGCGCTCAATCTAACTCTTCACTTCCGTTCGGCTTAGGATTCATCCTACTCGGTCAAGTCATGCCATTCTAGTAATCTATTGATTCCCTAGACTAGGCAGCAATTCATTTACTCTATTTTAGGCAATCCTAAGCTTATTCATTCTTTACCCTTCTACAAGATGTTTAGAACGTACCTTGGCCAATTAGCCTATTCGGATTTGTCCTCGGGCGCATTTCTGCCCGAACGTCTTCCATCAAGTCCGATACCCATCCTTGAACCAATCACTTCGTTACTTAGTCATTCAACCAACCATCCCCACTGACAAGTATACGAAGTGACCGAACTTTGCCCGTTTTATTATTCGATGCATCCTTTCGATTACACCCTGTCGTACTCGTACCCTTTCGTACACGTACCCTTTCATACTTGGACCCTTTCGTGCTCACACCCTTTCATGCTCGCACCACTTGGTCACTGGGTCCCTTGGCCTATGCACCCTTTGGTATTCACACCTCTTGGTGTTCGTACCCTTTGGTTGTCGCACCCTTTGGTGATCGCACCCTTTGGTGATTGCACCCTTTCTTCACACCCGATGGTTCACACCCATTCTTACCTTAGACCTTGTGTGGCCATAAGGTCGTGAGAACCATCTTCTTTCCTTTGGAATTGTCTTATCATCCCTGATGATTCAGACCGTGGATGATGCCATGGCACCCCTTGGGATTGAAACCGACAATCCTTCACTCTTCTCTTCTGAATCCGCGACATATTGGATATGTCTCAAGAAAACGGTTATAACTTTGTAACCGTATCTTTGATTCCAAATCTAAAACCTGTTCTGGAAACTAGTATCTCGTTGTCTGATTCGGTGGAGTCGACGTGAAACTGCAGTACAAGATGGCGGTACAAATCTGTCTTCTTCCAATTTCGCGACAGATTCGACACGCTCGACCAAAACGGTCATAACGTGAGAACCATTCATCCGATCTTCACTTGGAAACCTGTTCCAGAAACTAGACAGAGAGATCTTTCCAATTGTGGGTCTCTCGTCGCCTGGATCGTCCCGAGTCGACAGGAAATCACGTTTGAACATGGCGGTCGGAATCTATGTTTCCGCCTCTCCATCTTCAACCGACTTCTCTCTCTCCCTTTTCTCTCTATTTCTTTGTGTGCCTTTCCCCTAAACGTGGGTAATCTTATGTGTCCCTCTTTTCTGCCCACAACACTTCTACTTCTAAACCATCGCACCTCTTCGTTCATGCCTCTTCATTCACACCTTTTCAGTGAAAACTGCAAGGCAAGTAACCACCTAGTTAATGTTCAGTCCACTAGCTGGCTCAACTGCCAAACACTCAGTTCAGCTGGCTAACTACTCGGTGAGCTGGTTAGCTCAACCGATCCAGCTGCAATCAGTTGTGGCAACTCTCCTTGAGCTGATTTGAGCTCGTTTGAGCTTGATCATAACTTATATTTCTCTGCTATTCCATTAAGTGAATGAGTGATAACTAGTCTGATCGAATGGCTAGTCAACCCACACGAACATGGCCCTTTCCGGCCATCCTATTGAGAATCGCGGGCGTTACAGAACTTGGCCCATGAAAACACTCAGATTCAGTCTATCTCGTGTTTCTAGGAGAGCTTTGACAGCGACCTCTCACCAAGCCACAAGCACCGAGGAGTGCAGAGCGACAATGACCTCTCATCAGACTTCAAGTCCCGAGGAGAGCAGAGCGACAATGACCTTTCACCTAACAACAAGTACCGAGGCAAGGAAGTCCACTATAGTGACACATACGATAGCAACATCATATCTCTTCCCCCTATAAATAGAAGGTAAAAGATGATTGACTTCAGAGAGAAGTTGGGCGACCTGAGTGAGCATCGCCTTACGAACTCGGTCTCTAAGTCTTTATCTTATTACTTACTTTCCAAATACTTATAAGACTCGAATCCCGCAAAGAACTCGACCTAACCCCCCCCCCTCACCTTTTCATAGTCGACATCGACCTTATTTGAAAACATCGACCTCTCAAAGAGTTCGACCTCACTTGTAAATATTGAATTCTCAAAGAGTTCAACCTTACTTATAATATATCCTCTCGATCGATCTTGGCTATAATAAACGAGAAATTCTCGAATCATTTTATTCTCCTTTGACTAGTGGGTTAAATCAGTGTGTCCCCTATACATTCCTAAGATCAATGAACCGTATAAGAGTAAGGACAATTATTTTTCTATCTCACGCGCAATTCATAAGAGTTTAGAAAAGATATGGGGATTACAGAGACTATCGGCGAGTCGTCGTCGGCGGCGAGAAAGATCTGGCGTAAAGAACCAACGTCGATGGAATCTCTAGACTCCGACATACTATGCATAATCTTCTCTTTTCTTGATTTATTTGACCTTGTTCACTGTACCGTCGTCTGCAATTCCTGGTACTACTCTCTCCAATCCAATCCCTTAATTTCAACTTTGAACCAAACTTGATTACTTTCTCTGTTTGGTGTGATATGGAGGTATGTTGTAATCAAGAGGCTGAAGCTGCTACAAGCTTCGTGCCGGAAGATGCACCAGCTCGGTTCCACGTCATTGGAACGCCCAGTTGAGATAGATGTGGAGGATTTTGCAATCAAACATCAGAAGATGGCATTGCTAAGGGGTCGAATTGGTATTGAGCGATGGGAAGCTCATTCGAACCGGTGAGGCAATGTTTGGTTTTTTTCCGGATATATCTACTTTTGTTCATAGTTCTAATGTTATTTTGTTTCAGTGTTTCTCAGTGTCGAATGAAGAAAGGTTTGCTTCTTACTGGTGTTGGTGATAAGGTATATATTGATTGGCCCTTTTAGTTGCAATTTGATCATGCATTGTGCTAAGGTAGTTTTGACTACTTTATCAGGTTATGCGCCTCTGGTCATTAAACAGCTATAAATGTATGGAAGAATACTCCCTTCCTGATGCTGCTTCCTTGATTGACTTCGATTTTGATGAGAGTAAGGTAGACCTCAAGCACAATTGTCTATAAAACGTTTTGGTCTTGGATTGTGTTCTGAATATGTAGACCATCATTACCTGAATCAATGAATTAACATGCGATATATGAACCTCAGCCGAGTCACTGATTTGAGTTTCTGAAAGCACCAGTATAGCAATGCAATTTTTTAATGTTACTATTCCTCTTGCTAAATCTCTGAGAACGGTCACTCGTGTAACTGGTTGTTTGCAGTATAAGCATTCGACCTACCTTCTGGTTATATGATGAGATTGTCTATGTCAATTGGAGATTAGATAACAAACAAACAATCTCGAGCAAGGGATAATCCCTAACTTTGAAGTTTTCTTCTTTCAGATTGTTGGCTTGGTTGGTACCCGCATTAGCATATGGAGGAGAAATGGACAAAGAAGTATTTTTCCATCTCGTGAAGGAACATTTCCTCGGGGGCTTTGTATGAGGTATGTCAAATCGACTTTCCCTTCATGTTTCTTGAAATCTAAGCTCATTTTTTGCTATATAGGTATCAAGTGATATTCTATGTTCTTTGGCTTCCATCCAAATTCCGAACTAATGAAGCTTTTTTGCTCTTCATCAACCAGTTACATCGACCCAGAAGCTATAGTTGGATGCGAGGATGGGACAGCTCGTGTCTTTGATATGTACAGTAAGACATGTTCACAGATCATAAGGTAAGCTACAGGTTTTGTGCTTATTCTGTTGTGGAATTCCTGAAAATGAATTTGGATAAAATTGGTTGTTATGCGTCAGTCTACAATTCCTTATGAGTAACTAAAGCACAAAATTCCTATTAAATTGGCTAATACTGTCAATCATCTCATTGCAGGACTCATGGTGGTCCAATTACGTGCTTGTCTTTGAGTGACAATCAATTGTTTCTTAGTGGATCTTCACTCGGGAGAGTAACAGTATCTGACCCTTTGTCGGATCAACCAGTGGCTACGCTTAAATCAACAATAACTGCAGGAGGTAGACTCAAACTCTGTTTTAGATTACGTCTCCAGTGATAATACCTTAAGCATCCCTTCTTGTTCTCCACAGGTATACAGACCATCAGTTTTAACCAATCCTCTAACCTAGCCTTTTCTGGAACAACTGCCGGATATATTTCATGCTGGGACCTCAGGTATGTTAAAAGAAATGATTATTGGCTTGTTTGAATCTCAGTCATACGAATACACTATCTTGAGATGTGATTTTTTAATTTTTTAAATTTTTTTGTTTAAATCTGGAGATGTGATATAACAAAGTTTTTATGACAGGAAAATGGGACGGTTGTGGGAAACACGAGTGAGTCCTAATGTCATATACTCAATACAACAGCTGAGGAATGATACATCTGTGATGGTTGCTGGTGGCATAGACGGTGTGGTGCGGGTGATTGACCAGAAGAGTGGAAGAATCCTGTGTTGCAGTGTCATGGACGATAAGGCCTCAAGAACATTGAGAGGGAAAAGCCAAGTGGTGATTGAGAAAAGGAGAGGAAAAAGAGTTCCTCAGGATATTGAAATGGACAAAATCGATAAGAAAACTCGGCCTCAGATCAGTTGGTTAGCAGTAGGAATGAAGAAGGTAGTAACAGCACACAATGGTAAATTCATCAGCATATGGAAATTCAGTCTCTAGTGCTCTTAAGCAAAACTTGATTGTATTTGATAAAAACTGGGAACACAAAACTGAGCGACATTGTAGAGAGTAATACAAAAACTGAAACAAAGAAATGGTTATTTTGCGGATTTAGCTGATAATTTCTTGGACGGCTCAGCAGAAGATTCGGGTTTGAGGATATTAAGTTGACCACCTTCCTTGCAAGCTGCATTGGCTGCTTTCACTTCATTGCAATGGTTAATGAACTTGGTAAGTTCCTGCTCCAATCACAAAAAACACAAGATGCCTTGAGAAAAAACAAAACAGACAAATCGGTTTAGAAAATTACAAAGACGCATGAAAAAAAGAGAGAAAATTACCCGGTCGGTGTCTAGCTCTTTGGTTGTCTTTGAGGGTTTCACATTCCTCTTCCCTGTAAGAACAAGGGTGATAAGAATCTGAGAATCGAAAATTGAGCTAAAAAGAGTGGAATACCTTTACGGTTTTGAACTGATTTGCCATGGCGATTTAGAGCAACAGTCTTCTTCTTCTTTTGTCCCTTGAACAGATTGCTCTTCTGCGTCATCTTTGATTCCTCCTCCTCCTCTAGGGTTTCGTCGAAGGGTTTTTGTTATAGTTTTCTAATGGGCTCCTTATGGCCCAAATTAGGCCCATTTAAACTAACACAGGAAGCAAGAAGATTTTCCATGGCGGAAGACACACGGAGAAGTCTTTCCACTGAACTCATGACGATGCATATGTTACATCACTCTCGTTTGCTATGGAGATCAACTCTCTATCTTCCTGGCAGAATCGGAAATTTCCGCAATAAGAGCATCTCTCCTTCACTTGCACGCACCACGAAGGTGATGCTTACTTATTATATTACTGTCACTTGTTATGTAATCAAAATTGAATCTTCTTGAGGTCTAATTTTCATTTCCCTTCAGTACTATTGCAGTGCCAGTTGTAATTTGGACGCAGCTGTTTCTGAAATCTCCAAAACTGAAGATGAAAGAGTAGCTAGTAGTGTTGCTTCTTCAAATGGCAGAGTGATGCTTATCGATGGAACATCCATTATTTACAGGGCTTACTATAAGCTTTTAGGTATATGCTGTAATCTGTTTTTTTTTTTCCTTTACTGGCCTCTCACCTCTCACACTTACTCACATTTTATTGGGGAAATTCTGCAGCAAGGTTGAATCATGGTCATCTAACTAACGCTGATGGAAACGCCGACTGGGTTTTAACAATATTTTCAGCTCTTTCTCTCGTAAGTGAAATCTTTCGTAAACGCTTATTATACCATTTCGGTTGTCTTATCAAGTAATCATCGTTGGTTTTCAACTTCAAGCCTTAAGGATTCAACTTCTTACCTTTTTGCATTGTGTTTTCTGTTTGCAGATAATTGATGTTCTGAAATTTCTCCCATCCCATGTGGCGGTATATTCCCTTTCCGTTTTATCTCTCATTTCTTTATCGATGAAGTTCTTCTACTTTTTATTTTATCCCTGCTGACATCCTTAACTGTGTCCCTGCAGGTGGTGTTCGACCATGATGGTGAGTCCTACAATAAGCAGACATTAGTTCTGCCACAATTTGTTGAATTTATGGACGTCTAGCTGGTGTTGTAGGAAGAGTTCAGGTCTTTTAGGGACTTTTAGTGTCTATAGTTAACCACTTTGAGTTTGCTTGTCAGATGATATGAATATAATCACTGATAACCCTTAATCTAGTTGTTATTCAATAGTTATGGCCTTTGAACTTCCTAACATTTTTTAGTTAAGTTTGTGAATGCTTGGCTCTATCAGTGCGCACTACTTGCTTTTTGCTTTGCATCCTATCTATAGATGTAATTTTCATTGTTTTTCCTCTTTTTTATGAACATATAATAATTTTGCCCAGCTTGCTAAATGCTGTTTACAAATATTCCCCCAAAACTGCATTGGGTTCTGTTGAGTGTTGGCGTTTCAACGTCTTATGTTTCATAGTGGTTGGTAAAAAGTTTCAGATTCCAACTTCTGGCCACCACTGAAAAGGCCTAAACCTAGAGATAGTGATGTATTCTAAGGACCAAATTTTATCACCTGATGTTAATAATCATTACTGTACTATTGATGGAATCTCTACTAAGCTATCAAGAGAGGGGGTTTCTAAAAATATATGATCGTAGTAATCTGACATATATATCATCTAACCAGGCAATAAGATTATATTGTTTGTAGACCTGTACGTCTCTAGTTTACTCTTTTTGACAAAATAGAGCCTTTTTCAGGAGTTCCTTATGGCAGTACTTCTAATTCATCAAACGGTTATCGTTCTGCAAAAGGTAAGCTCCATGTCCTCAGCCAAACTATAGTTAATGATCTTAGTTAGATCAGTATAGAAATTGGTGTATTTGCATGAGAGTTTGCTGACTCGATGGTTATGAATGTCATATCATTGGTGAGGATCTCAAATTGCTTCACAAGCCTTCAGTACAATAATATATTGCTTCTATAGATCTTTACTTGCTGTTTGAACTTTGGACTGATTTTCTGCCGTGTGCCTATGAATTTTTTTCCAAAGGGCGACATTTGAATTGAAATACTAGCTTTGTCCTCCTTTGGGTTGTTTGCTAGAAGGTTTTTGAGAGTCATAAACCTTGGTGTATAGAATAGAGGGTGGGTCATATGCTCTTCTATGGCAATCTTTGGCTATACACAAATTAGAATCTAGGTTACCTCCTAAGAAGGTGGTTCAGTATAACGATGTACATTAAATTGATTTCTGAAAATGTTTATGTTAAGATGGGGCATTTCTATGTTGCCAATGGGCGTATTCAGCTCCTATGCTCCGTCTGCTGCGGTCTTTTGTTGCTACCGTTTTGTACATGCTGACATAGATTTGTACCAGTACCGTCTCTCCTTTGTGCAGAGTGTGAATGATGATTTTTATGTTGTCTGATCTGCATCAAACCTATCTTCATTATGTCATTTAAATTTTACAGGCATGAACTTTCGCCATAATCTCTACCAGGCCTATAAAAGCAATCGTCCTCCCACACCTGATACCATAGTAGAAGGACTTCAATATCTCAAAGCGTCCATCAAGGCAATGTCTGTAAAGGTTATAGAGGTAAATCATACACATGATTCTCATATTCCCGCTTATTGTAATGATTACTCACTAACGGGTAGAAATTATATTAAGACAGGTGCCAGGTGTAGAAGCTGATGATGTCATTGGAACACTGGCTATGCGAAGCATTGCTGCCGGTTTCAAAGTAATCATTGTCAGCTATTCAAGAAGTGTTATCTGCTTAATGCTCAGGGCCTGTTCAAATTGTCCTTTCCTAGGTTTGGACTGATCATTTGTTTGTTACCTCCTTACAGGTTCGAGTTGTCTCCCCAGACAAGGACTTCTTTCAGATTCTTTCTCCCTCGCTGCGTCTTCTTCGAATAGCAACACGTGGATCAGAGTAAGAAATTCGTGTTAAGATGAATTCTTGTCTCATTATAGAATTTTGAGTAATGTAGAAAACGTGAAGACATGGGACAAGGTTTCTTATGTAGTTAGGAACTTAGGATACAGATTTGGCTTAGAACTTTCTTTCAGATATTTCTGCGCCTGCTTTTTCACTCACTGGTGTCAATGCTACCGCTTCTTATGGACAGAATGTCTTCTTTTGGAATAGAAGATTTTGCTAAAAAGTTTGGAAATTTGGAGCCATCCCAGTTTGTTGATATCATCGCCCTTGTCGGAGACAAGTCTGATAATATTCCAGGTTTACGCCCGCCTCCTCAAGCCCGTACAAAAATGTTTCTGATACTCTTCGGGACATATTCCTTTCATAGCTGCAATTGTGAATATAACATACACACATAATATGGCTAAGTGATCTAATGATGTGTGTGTTGCGTGCAGGAGTTGATGGAATTGGGAACGTGCATGCCGTGGAACTGTTATCTAGATTTGGTAAGTCGTTGATTCATATTCTACATATTGTGATTTCATTAATTTGCACCCCCATGTTTCCTGTTAATCACTCTTATGGTATCATCAGGCACATTGGAGAATCTGTTAAAGTCTGTTGATGAGATCAAGGAGGGACGAATTAAAGAGGTGAGTGAAGTGGTGTTAAATAAGCAAGCTAGTGCGTCCGTGATATGCAAGGCCTAACTTTGCTCCCTTACTTTATTTTGCAACAGACGCTAATAGCTCACGCGGATCAAGCCATGCTAAGCAAGGAATTGGTAGGTTCATGTTTTCTCCCTTTCTCATTTGTTTCAGTTGTTGAGTTTCATATTGTAGGAGGGGTGATGAAAATTTTGTTAAATTGCAGGCACTGTTACGATGTGATCTCCCAAATTATATGGTACCGTTTGACACGAAAGATCTTACTTTTAGAAAACCGCAGGTTTGTATGACGATAAGCGAGTACAAAGCGCTTACATAATTACATGTAGTATAATATAGTAATCGAGAAAAAAAGAAGGAAGGGAAAAGGTAACAGAGGAAATTGGTGTTGTTTACAGGACAATGGGGAGAAATTGACGAGTCTGTTAGTTGCGATTGGAGCAATGGCAGAAGGATTTTCAGCTGATCCAGTCATCAGAAAAGCTTTCAACTTGTGGGAGAAACTGGAATGATGATGATATTATGCATCTCTTGGTGACTTTTGTTTTTGTGGGCGTGTATCGTCGGTACATAGAAATAGTAAGGTCGAGCGAGTTTAGAGGATCCTCTAAGAAAAGTCACTTGGTAGACCATCCTTTTTGTAAAGCATTCTTTTATTGAAAGTGGCCAGAATGATGACGTTGATGCTGATTTGGAGGCTTAATGATTGATGTAATACAAAAATGATGCAAATGTGACCACCCTTTGCAGTGCAAACATTTTAAAAATTTGTCACCCAAACATGTAAAATGTGAAATCAATTGATTAAATCGGTTGAAACAGACAGAGAAAAAAGTGGCAAAGCGTGAACAACTGCTTCTCCGATAACCTAAAAACGTATGGGAGATGATAGACTTCAAACCTCTTCCCAAACCATCCAAAATACTGTTTGAAACTCTATTCACTTTGCCAAAATTAGAGTCTCTTGTGTTTGTTTCTTGAATAGGTAAAGATTGTTTCATCTCCTTTGTATAATAGTTATCAACTATGGATAATCTCTAAAGTCTCGCTGTGATCTGTCATTTCCAGACTTGGTAACTAGTTCGTAGCAACATTTTGGGTTTCCGGACAAACCAAGTGACTTGTGTTTATGTAAGGCAAGTTAGAGTTTTAGTTAAGAGTTGTTTTTCTTGTTGAGGCTACCCTTGACATTACATACATTTGTTCACAAAGGCTACACATAGTCACACCCAAGCTCAATCAACCAACCATAACTTAGTGAAATCCCCAATTCGTGACTCTGAAATCAAAATAACCATAAAGTAAAACTCTTAAAAAAGATTTATCTTCATTCACATTTCGTTTGAAACAGAGAGAGAGAGAGGAAGGCCTCTTCACCATTCTCTCACTCTCTCCCGTCCAAAAGAGCTTACATAACAGAAAAGAAAAGCCGATTTGGCTTTTACTTTAAATGATTTGCTCTCGCTTGTGCCTTTTGTGGCTATTTACATTTTCATTTTTTACAAAAGCTTAAAAACAGACACACCTTTTTGATGTTTCAGGGTGTGACTGAAATTCCGAAACAAACACACACACACACACACGCAAAGTATCATCTTCTTTATTTTGCCACTCTTCTTCGAGCGCTCTAATCCTTTCCTGAAAAACCTGAAACCAACGTTTCGATAATAAGCCACTTTGATCAAAACTCACAATTCATATAACACTAACAATTACCTAAATGAAAGTTTATCAATCATCAATCCCTGAAGATAACCGCATCAGCAATCTCCATCAAAGATTGCAAGGAATGAGGCGAGAATTTCCTGGCAAAGAAGTAATCGAAACTGGAATTGGACTTCCTTAAAGTATGAATCAAGGTAGGAGAAACCTCGGAGGCGTCATAGGTATGAGGATGACCACCAACACTAGCAGTCCAATTAACACGAGTAAGCGTGAAATGAGTAACACCTGTAGGATCCTCCATAGACAACAACGTCGGGAAATAATGTTCCTCAGGGTAACAAGATTCAGTATCAAAGCAAGGTAACCTAAACTTGCTCCATAACTTGCTCTCTTTGATCACGAGCACCGCGTGGCGTTTCGCCATCACGAAGAACTGAGATCCGACTCGGAAATCCTCGTACCGTATCTCCGGGAGAAGCGACGAGTCTCCTCTCGCGATGTATCGTTTGAGGAGGAACGGTTGGTCGGAGAGAATCTCGAGGAAGCTAGGGTTTGAATTTGAGGAGTGATTGGCGAAGAGGTGGTTGTGGATGTAGGGAAACGAATGGAGAGGGATACAGTGTTGCGAGATCAAAGCGAAGTATTGATTGTTCGGATCGTCGAGGATGGCTTGAGATAACAATCGTTTCTCGGCGGAGATCAACGTCGAGGAAGCACGTGCGGTTCGTTTCGCCGGGATGAATTTAGCGTTGATTGAGGAATCGAGCAAGGGAGAGAGATTGGAGGATGGATCTGCGTGGATGTAGACGTTGTAGAGATCTTCGTGGCCTTGGAAGAAGCTTTCCCATAGAGGTAAGAAGGTGAGATCTGAGTTTGTTAAGAAGAGGAAAGCGATCTTCGGAGGAGATGATAAGGAGATGAGACGGCGATTGTTTAAGGAGGAGGAGGAGACGACGGCGCGGTGGAATAGAGAGAGGTCTTCGAGTTCGTCCGCGGCGGAGAGGAGATTGTTGTTGTTGTGGTGGCGAGAAGGAGTGAGGAATAAGAAGAAGAAAAGAGAGAGGGAGAGGAATAGAGATAGAGAATAAACGAGAGTGGAAGAAGAAGAGAACATTTTTTCTACAACACAGAGACGAAGACGAAGAAGAAGAACAGAATTAGAAATTTTTTGTGAGGAAGAAGATGAAGGAAGAAAAGGATAATTAAAGAGAAAAAGGGAAATGTGACGTCAGCAAATGGGGACACGTGAAATGATCATTTAAATATTTTGAGTTGCTTTGTCGCTATTCGTCTCTCTCTCTTTAAATAATTGATGACTTGATACGGTTTTTTCAGCAACCGATTTTCTTTTTTCAAAATACATCGATTAATTATCTATTAATAGGGATCAGGATAGGGAGTCTAGAGACATTTTTCAAAAGAGAGCCTTGACTTTTTGTTCTTGTTTGATTCAAAAGATGTTTCTCTGTCTAGTGAGTCATTAGACAAAATGAGGTGGATCGATCAGTATGGTTTAGGGGGTAACACAAGATTACATAACCGGTTTAGATCAAACTAGATAAATTGTTGTTTTACATTCCTGAATTTTAAGAGGATAACGTATACGCATCATGTGACGCCTGAATCATTTAAAAAGGATTTTTAACAAGTTGAATGTGTTATAAAAAAAAAATTCATTTGGATTAAATGGATTGTGACCACAAATCTCACAAGTCACAATCGGCCTCACCGAATTACATAATCATATCACATTTTATTCAAAAGATATTATTATCCCTGGTGTGAGAGTTTAGTTTTACCTTTTACTGACTCCAAGTATTCTTCCTACTTGTTAGGCCAAACAAAGTTTGAATTTGAATCAAAACTGTTCAGAAAAAAAAAAGTTTGAATTTTAATCAAAACTGTTCAAAAAAAAAAGTTTGAATTTGAGCAAATGCTAAAGAAAACACTACTTCTAGTAATAGGAAAATTCCTTTTTAATACTCTAACTAAATTTTGATAAATTTTTTAATACCCGAATTTTTCAAGTGTTCATTTTTCTATTCCTAACTAATTATGTTACCCATTTTAATACTTGAACTAATTCTGAGTGATCATTTTACAATCTCGCATTAACGGAGCTTAACGGCCGTCGCCGGAAAAACGGATATCGTTCAAAAATTTTAATTATGGTTAAGTTTAACTATATACCTTAATTACGATCCGACAAATAATTTGAATCCAAATTAAATCCCGCCCAACAAATGAATTTTAATCGGTCCACCAATGATTTTGACCCAAAATTTCAATATAACTGATTGGGAATAAACCCATTTTCTCTTCTTTTATCTCAGAACCGAAAAATTCTTATCAAATCGCGATAGAACCCTGAATTCCCAAATCGCGAAACAACCCTAAATTCCCGATTCGAGAAAGAACCCTAAATTCCCAAATCGAGAATAACCCTAAGTCGACGATCTTCATAGCACGATTCCTCGAGAGTTTCTAATCTAGCGGAGAACCGGAGTTTAGTGTCAACGGAATCGAGTAAGATGAGGTATGGTTTCGAGAGTCGATAAATGTTGTTCTCCATAATTTCTCAATCAGAGTTTCTCGTGGTCGATTTTGTGTAAATAATTTCTCTTTGTTATCTTCTTCTCTTAAATCTAAGTTCGCGTCTCTCATTCTTCTTATCCTCAATCATAAGCTCTCATTCTATGGGTCAAATTATTGTTGTTCTTAAAGTATTCAATTGTTTATGTTCCTCATTTTTGTTGCTTGTGATTTTGACACTTTTTGTTTCTTATTTTTTGTGTAGGGACGATGAAATGTTAAAGGTCCATTTTCACAATGGAGGATGTTCAGTGATGGAAACAAGTTTCGTTATAAGGGTGGAACGACTGCCCCATACATGTTTGTCGATCCAGATTACATGACATTCTCACTTTTTGAGGATTTAAAAAAAACAAAGAGCGAGTGGACAATGTGGAGCAATTGTGGTATAGGCTACCCAATCAAGAGATTGCACTATCAAGATCAATATATGCAGATAAAGATAAGGAGCTGATGCATATGTGTTCTGGAGCAAAAGAAAATGTAGAGAGGTTCACATCTATGGTGGACATAGTGTTGAACCAATAAATAGTCATGCGGGTGTTGATGATGAAGTTGTTATAAAGGGTAATGAGGCAGATAGTGAGAATGTAATTGGGGAGGAAGTCGTTAATGAAGCTGATTAAGAAAGGGGTAATGAAGATACTGATGAGGAGAACAGAGATAAGGAAGAGGACAGAGTTGAAGAAGAGGACAGAGTGAGGAAGAAAGTGTATTGAAGAAGAGGACAAAGTTTATAAACATTGCTAAACCTTGGTTTTCTTTTGGTTTTTTGTTGTTGTTAAAAACTTGTTTGTGATATTAAACTCATTATCTGATTTTTTGTTGTATTGAACCTTGGTTGGTAAACATTTTGTTGTTAAGCCTTGTTGTTTGTTTTGATTGTCTTATTTTGTTTGTCTTTGGTTGTCATTGTTAAACCTTTGATTTGTTAAACCTTTAATTGGACAAACGATATAATCTAACATGGATTGCATAGCTAGGCAACCAAAATCACAAACCATTACATCATGAAAAAGACACATCTAATTACACGAAACAAAGACACAAACCATTACCACAAACAGACACAAACCATTACAACAAATTGTCCAAGATTAACCAACACCCAACTCATTTTATATCATTAACGATTATGGTTGTAACAGCTACGAATCCAACCCACAAAATCACCACAAACTGTCGAAGAAGCTTCTCCCTCTCAACAAAGGACGAAATTTCTTGCTTCGGTTTCTTGTTCTCATTTTCAGTTCAAACGAAATGTCATTCTTGTGAACTTTTGCTTCAATTTCCTTGCCCTCACTGCCATTGTCACGCTGAACAACAACTATTAACTTCTTCAGTTCCTCACCCTGCTCACGAATTAGGTCACGAGCTTCTAACAATGCATTTCTCTCCCACCCGTGAAACTTCTCAACATCGAACCATCGAAAGAAATTGCAGGTGCTCCATCTTGAATTTGCACACGTATAAAACCTTTTGAATGGGTTGTCATCTGTCACAGACTTCTTCATCACCGCCGGTTTACCACAATTACATCTCACTTCACCCATCATCGCACTTCCTCCACTATTAGCATTTGACCCAAAACCAGAACTCACACTTCCTTTCATTTTCGATTCACGCCAATTCTCACACACAAATCGATTGATGTTTTCGAATTGGATTTTTCAATTTAAGGTTTTCAATTGGGGGTTTTATAAGAGAACCTCGTCTATTAACTTTGCTTAACCATGATTAGATTTTTAACAGAAATGTTATCGGTGTTTACTGGCTATAAACGTTCTGTTAAGCTCCGTTAATGCGAGATCGTAAAATGATCACTCAGAATTAGTTCAAATATTAAAATAGGTAACATAATTAGTTGGAGTAGGAAAGTATGCACTTAAAAAGTTCGGGTATTAAAAAGCTTAGCAAAATTTAGTTGGAATATTAAAAAGAATTTTCCCCCTAGCTATATTGTTTGCGTTAAGGAAGGGAGTTACGGTTCAATTAATTACTCGGTCGTTAATGTCAAAACAACTACCATTAAAACTAAAAGACACTCCCATAAATATTAAATCTGATTTGAAATTCTAATTTCTAAATAAAAACTCGATTTATAGATTTCTATCTTTGCTTTTTTGTTTGAACCATAAGTTTCTTAATTGAAGAGAAAACTCTCAAGCTGGTGACGAAATGGAAAAAGTAAAGGCAGAAGATATAAAATAACTGTATTAGTGAAACGGTTGAGTTAGAAGCAAACATTGTGTCTGAAGTGTATTGTTCCAGTTTTAAAATGAAAGTTCCATCTGAAGTGGTGGTTGGGTATGAAGGCGGAAAGGACGGAGCAGCCTTAAGAATCCAAGTTGGACAATGAAAACCATCTACCTAAATTCTCTTAAATCTTTTATATGACTCGTGTTAAGTCCACACCCTTCTTTGATATTGGTATTGATGGTTTGTGACCACAAATCTTGAAGTCCTAATCGATTTTACCGGATTACGAATTGCATAGAACTACTATGTGATTACCATTTACAATATCATCTTTTCACTCATAATTTTTGTTAAGTTTCATGGGCTTCCAGCTAAAAGCCAATTGACGATTAGTGGAGAGGCCCATGTCCTTTATATATTACTTAGGTCCCTTTACATCTTTCAGATGTGGGATATTCTCACACGCCCCCTCGAGATAATGGCCCGTCTAGCCATTAATCTCGACAATATCCCACTTTAGGATCAGTTTCGGGTTAGATCGATCGGACCTTCTTCGGGCCGGACCAATTTCGGTTCGTTGGGGCAACGTGTGTTCGGGCTCTGATACCATGTTAAGTTTCATGGGCTTCCAGCTAAAAGCCAATTGACAATTAGTGGAGAGGCCCATGTCCCTTATATATTATTTAGGTCCCTTTCCATCTTTCAGATGTGGGATATTCTCACAATTTTTATTTTTCTTTATGCAAATCACACTTATTCCACATATTCACAATATCCATTTTTATTATGTAAATCCTATCGTATTTTTATTTATACACTTTATTTATGTGGTTACTATTCACACCCACAATCATGTCACATTTATTCAAAAGTTATTATTATCCCTAGTATGAAAGTTTAGTTTCTTCTGCTGAGTTTATAGTTTTTGTCATGGGAAATCATCTTTTATTTTTGTGTCGCATGATGTGAAATCATTTATGAGACAGATACTAACAAGTTGGTCGAGAGAAAAATAAAATAAAAGGAATGATGCAGACTCAGATGCTGTGGTTACGTGTGTGTGTGTAAGATTAGATCTATCCACTCATTTATTTAATCATTTTTGTCATCATCCTATCAAGATTCAGATATTTTTCTTCTCACTCACTTTTGATTCCCAAAACAAAAAAAACTTTCTTCAATTATTCTATTCATCTTCTCATGGCGACTCTCTTCACCTTCTACCACCCACTCTGCACACACAACCACCGTACAACCAGACAAGCTCCAAGCAGACACACCACCACATCTCTGACTGTGATGTCTTGTAAGAAATTACCGGAAGAGAGTAAAGGAGTGATCCAGAGAACAGTGACGAAAATATTATCAGAAGCTGAGAAGCTTGGGAAGACGATTAAGCCAGAGAGGAAAGGAGACATGAAAGATTTGATGCTTATGAGTCTCTCTTTTGCAGTTTATGTTTACATCTCTCAACTAATGGTCTGTGCTTACTTTGCCTGGACTCATGTCAGTCTCCCCAATCCCTCATGGTAGTTACTAGTTAGCTTCTTCTAACCCAAGTCTTAATTGGGTTTTGTATATTCTTCAAACAAATCATTAATAAGATTAAGAGATTCCATTACAACACAGAAATATTGAGAGTTGATCTTTCACTTCTGGTCTTTTTCATAGTTGAAATTTGTTAACAGCATTCATATACCTCAATCTGCTTTGACTCTGTGACGTCTGAAGATCCGGGAGAAAAGGGAAACCAACCATTGCCATAGCATTATCAACCAGTTACGGCTTTTTGTCTTAGCTCTACCTTCTTCTCTTTCTCCAAATATTCCTTTGTACATTTCTTTCTGCTTTTGGTACACAGCTTTCTCTTGCTCTGCAACTGCTCGTAGCTCTCTTCTGATCGCCTTGTCATCGGGAGCATACTTTTGAGCTTTTCTAAAATCCTCACGAGCTGAATCCATCTGTCCAAGCTCTGACTTTGCCTTCCCTCTTCTGAACAGCGCTTTTGGATTTTTATCATCTTCTGTCAACACCTGACAAGTTTTACAGCTTGGTTAGAACTTTAGAAAAAGGAGTAACGAGCTGTTCCAGTGATTGCTTTGATTGGGTCTCACAATGTTGCACTGGGCAATTGCTTCATCGTATCGTTTCAGCTTGATCAGGCAAGCTGCCATGTTTAGGTGGCATGGGTTCTTAACTGCCAAAGCCATCTCCTGGTACTTCCCATACAGCTGAAACATAAAATCGTCCCCCATGTATGCAATAGCCTGAGACAGCAAAACCAAGACTAATCAAAAAGCTGAAATGAGACACAAGAGCCTCAGCAGACTCGATGAGTATGCCTGAAATACAGAATTTTGACCGTAATTGTTAGGAGAGAGATCCATAACCATTTCATATTGTTGCATGGCCTCCTCCAGTTTATCTTCCTTGAAAAGAGAATTCCCATCCGTTTTTCTTCTGTCTGCTGCACCAATCCTTTCCTCCACAGTCATATCACCGCGAGCTTTTCCCTGCACAATCCATCCTCTAAATCAGCTGTTAGCAAGGAGCTTGGAATATAGCTTGGTTGTGGAGTTTTCAGGATAAGGAAACAACATATTATAGATGATGATAAAAGAAAAAGAAAAAAAAACTTGCCTCCTTTGTTTCATCAAATCCAATAACTTCAACCTCATATAACAAGTCTGCCATAGGTGGAACATTAGGAAAAGAAAAGTTTCCTTCTTTCCCATATGCCAATTCCCAGCCAACATGCAAAAGCGCACGTTCACCAGACTTCATGCTAGAAACACCCATGGCCAAACCGGCCATTTCCTTTTTCTCTGTCTCAAAGAAAACATTTCACTCATTAGTCCACAATCTCATCTAAAAATTGGTATAGTAATGTTAACAATTCACTTAATTTCCGTCCTCCCAAATATCCTATTTGCTTAGGTTCACATGAAAAGCAGGCTGACTCAGCAATTTTCCAATGATGATGCATCCAACGAGAGGGGGGGTGTAGAGTACAGAATTGACAGCCACATACCTTTTCCTAGAACCAATCCAACAGGTTGCTGCTCTTGCCAAGTATCCTCAAACTTATGCTGCGTGTGTTTAGTCCATCCCCTATAGTGCACTACACCCAATATGAAATTGGTCAGATAGAAAAATTCAAACAAATGGATGGCCTGGTAAAAGAGTTTCTCCAGAAAAGTTTCCTCACCACCATCACAACCAGAGGAATCATTCAAAGAAAATATCTATGTATACCCACAAAACTTATACCACATTTCAACCCTATCCTACATGAATAAACCTCTTCCAGTACGACAATTCCAATTTCAAATCAAGGGATTACAACTAGCAAACTTTTGAACTAAAATGAAGAGACTCCACCACAAAGAGCAGTAACAATAAGTGCAATCAGTAATCAGTAAGTCCAAAAGTGTTGAAGGGGAGCTTATAGCATCAGCCCAACAGAAAGCTAATGGTACTTACCGAAGCATGTTGAGTACTTGGATGGTTTGGAACCATGACCTTCCTTTATGATCTGCTTACTGACTTTCTCATCCAGGACCTCAACTTCACTATCAACTTTAGGGGGACCACTACCGTCTTGAGAAGGCTCACCATGCACAACGGCACTACCTTCAGTAACTATCTCGTTCTCTTGGTCTTCAGCTAAATGACGTAGGAGGAAAACACAGTAGTCACTACCAGTTTAAAACCAAAAAAATTATTTTCTCCAGCAGATATATAGTACATCCACATTCTAACATGACAATATGATGTAGAATAAAGCAGTTCACTTGAAATTTGATAAGCAGTTTGCTTTACGAAATCATATGATCAAAGAGGAATGGAGAAATGAGTTACCATGTGGTTGACTTGGCTGCTCCAGAGATTCATCCATTATTTCCAGTTCAAAGCTTCGTTCCTGCAGTAATACATTCATCCTCAGACTGAAGTATTGAATTGATTATGCAAGAACCCTTTCTAACTAAACTATTTCATGATCCCCAAAGATATTCCCCAGAAATGAAATATGAAATGGCATTCGACTACAAACAACAACGCACAATTGACAAACTAGAAGCTCAATTTCCAGAAACTATTGAAGAATCAACAACTCGGAAAACGACCAAATCGGGTCAGGAAGATTCACTGACAAAAATCCAGTAAGCTCATTCAGAAACGAAAAGAAAGAGTTTACGGATTTGGAGGAGACGAGAGTTCACTCACGGAATTTGGGAAGAAGAGGAACCGTGTGAGATTCGTTGTCGTCGTCTTCAAAGTCACACCAGGTAGACTTATCGATCGAGAGATCTACTAGTAGAGAGTCTAGAGAAGACGAATGGTTTTCTTGTGTAAGAAAAATAACAATAAAGACCTTCAACTTTTCACTTTACTCATAAACAACCCTCTGAAAAGCAATTTGTTAGTTTGCGCCAGAATTATTCTCAGAAGAACCTTCCGAATTTTTAACGGGAGTTTTTAACGACGGTGACAGGGACAACGGAATCTTATTACATTTCAGGGGCCATTTTAGAAACAGCATGTGTCCCAACTTCCCATTGACCAATCTAATTTCATCTTTTTGCTTTGAGTCCTAATTTAGGACAAGGTCAAGATACACACACACCAATTACTGTTTTTCAGTTTTTGTCTGAATACTAGCATCTGACCGGGGAAAAAAAAACTAGAACAGAAGACATTGACAAATAAGTAAGGAGAAAACATGAGTTTGATTTATATCTTTTCTCGGGGGAACAATCAGATATCTCTAATATTAAAATTGAATGGTCACTACTCACTAGTGGAACATAACATTTGTTATTGTATCTTTTGAGCCATAATGATTTTATAGAACACTACATACATCGTTAGAACTTAGAATATCGTGTAATTAAATAATAATTTTTTTTGACGTTTTGTCTGAAATGATCATTACTTGTTTTCATTAGCTGAAATGAAAAAGAATGATGAGAAGGAACGTGAATAAAGGGATATCCACAAGTCTCTCCGCCAATTTCTGAGTAAAAAAGAACAATCACATCCTCTCATTTTCAAACCCCTAAACCAAATTGTAATGTCAAACAAAACACAAATCGAAAATCTTTCTTCCTTCCCAAGAAACAAGGAGCCACAAATACTCCACGAACGAGTAAGAAGACAACTACAGAGAAAGAATGAATACAACTACAACAAAGAACGTATGTGGAGACAAATGGTACCTTAACCTAGACAAGCCTGAAGAGGCTTTGAAGTTTCTTGGATTCATCGCCATTTTCGTCATCCGAACTCTCCTCCATCATGTCATGAAGCCTCTTGGTCAACCTTACCTCACCACCGATTTTGCCGTATGTCAACCTCTTCTTCTTCTTCTTTCTCTCTTTTCATGATTTCCATATTAACACTCAAACTTTTTGTATGTATCAGATAGGATTGATTCTAGGTAATCTTCCAAAGTTTCGAGAAGCATTCTCAGGGCCTTACTCTGTAACCCTCAACAACATAATCGAATTCGGTATGATCTGTCATATGTTTGTGATGGGTCTTGAGATGAATCCCAGCGTTCTCCTCAGACCACCAACAAAAGACGCATTCATAGCCTACACAAGCATGTTCACAACCTTTGTGATTGCCTTTGCGACTACTCCTTTCCTCAATTATACCAAAACCGCTCCTCTCGTTTTCTCCCTCGCTCTCTCCCTCATGGCATCAAGCACAGGTTCACCTATCCTCACACGGGTCATCTCCAATCTCAAAATCAGAAAATCTGATCTTGGAAAGCTCGCTTCAGCCGCAGGTGTTCACACTGACATGGTCTCTACCTTGTTTTACTGCTTTGGCTTCATTTTCTTCCCTACAGAGAAACCTCTGCCACGTCCTCTCCACAGATTCTTCAGAGCCCTCCTCATGTTCTGTCTCTTCCTCGCTCAAGTAACTTTTACATCCATTGTATCCCCAATCTTTCTTAATTGGGTCAACAATGAGAACCCTGAAGGCAAACCACTCAAGGGATCTCACCTCGTTATGTCCCTAGCATTTGTTGTCTTGATCTGTAGTTTCCCAACTTGGCCACCTGAATCAATGTACAACCCGATTCTAAGCGCTTTCACTGCTGGTCTCTTCCTTCCAAACCAAGGAAGAATGTCCAAATGGATCATCAACAAAATCAATTACTTGCTAAGCACGGTCTTTTACCCTATCTTCTTCTTCTGGGTGGGATTCATAATCCACATGAGAAACTTTGACATCGGAGATAAAATGGCGTGGGCGAGGTTCTTTGCTCTTCTCGGCACTGTTATAGTCGGGAAAATCACGGGAACAGTCTTGTGTGGTTTACTACTCGGATATCACATCCCTGAAACTGCATCCTTAGGACTGCTTTTAACTACTAAAGGCCATTTTCATGTCTACTTGGCCGCCTTAGCCATTCGGGTATACATCAACCTTTCCCCCTTGTTTCCCAACTTATCCTTAAAACAAGATCTCTTACCATTTCTATTCTTCTTTTGATGCAAATGCAGACAAACAGGGTGAAAAATACTACTGGTGCGCTCATGATTTTCGTCATTGTACTTACAGTGGTCTACTCTCCATTTGTGGTCATGGACATTATCAAACGCGCCAGAAAGCGAGTGCCTGTTCACATCATGGCGCTCCAGTGGCTCGATCCAACAACTGAGCTTCGAATACTGATTGGTCTCCATGGTCCCCATAACATTGGTTCCACGCTCAACCTTATGGAGATATGTCATGGAGGACGTGAGCCCGGTTCCATATTCTACGCAACTGATATGGTGGAGCTGACTGATGAGATTGCTGCCACGCTGAAAAAGGGCGGAGGAGGTCAGAGTAGCGATTCAGTGACGGTAACGGACAGGTCGGTGACTGAAATGAGAGAAAGTATAACGGCAGCTGTAAATGGGTATGGGGAGCTCCGCAATGGACAAGGTGTTACAGTGCGGCGGATGCTGGCATTGTCGACGTTTATGACTATGGCACATGATGTCTGCGGACTAGCTGATGAACTTATGGTGTCCATTATAATTCTACCGTTCCATAAACGCCTGAATCCTGATGGCACTCTTGATGCTGGCCATGCTGGTTTTCGTCATGTGAACCGCAAGGTATTTTCATCCAATAACTATTCTGTTGCTTTCCTTTAGTTACTGGAGAACTATAGCTATGGTTTGGCTTTTGCGTGTGCAGATTTTGAAGAACGCACCCTGCTCAATTGGAATTCTCGTGGATAGGTCCTTTGGGCAAACAGAAGAGGCATGGAGACCAGGAGCGTCCATGGAAATTGCTATTATATTCATTGGCGGCAGAGACGACCGAGAGGCACTAGCCTTTGCAGCACAAGTGGCTCGACACCCTGCTGTAAAGTTAAACGTGATACGTTTTTTGGAAGACAAGAGCTCTCAGAATCCACAAAAACGCAGCAGCATCCTAAACAGAGCTAGTGTGGTAGAGCAAGAGGAAGAAATGAAGCTTGATGATGAGTGTTTTGCCGAGTTCTACGAAAGATACATAGCTGGAGGAGGAAGAGTGTCTTACATGGAGAAGCATCTCACCAACTCCTCAGAGACTTTCACAGCACTTAAATCACTGGATGGAGAGTATGGGCTGGTGATTGTTGGAAGAGGAGGAGGAAGGGCAAGTAGCGGGTTGACAACTGGTCTCAACGACTGGCAGCAATGTCCGGAACTAGGTCCCATAGGCGATGTTCTTTCTGGCTCAGATTTCTCCCACAACACATCGATGTTGATTATTCAGCAGCAGCGTACACGGGGTCAGCTAGAAGGGCTTCATGATGACTTTACTATTCTGTGATTACCTGTTCAAATGCACGTAAAGAGACTCTGTACAATAGTTCAAACATTAAGTGGTTTTTGTAGATAGCATAGTAAAAAGAAGAGGTAATCTAAGCATTACTTGATATCAGCTTGAAATGGTGTCCAAAACATAGAGTTTAAAAGAGATTACAGGAAAATTTGTTTCTTATTTTTACAAGCATAACTAGGGGAAATTAACAAGCTCATTATAAGTCTTGTGGTTGGTGCTTAAATAACGAACAAGTAAAGCCATTTTCCCCATATGCCGCTGGATAACTCCGACATCCTTAGTACTGAGTCGATAACCTGGCCACCTCTGACTGCAAACACAAAAGGGTAGGGTAAATAAGGCCAAGTTCATGAGCATTTGATAATGATAAAGCTAATTAACCACAAGTTGATTATAAAGAGCAATGCTTTCTACTTTCTCTACCAAAACGAGAGGGTTTCACACAATAAAATCCGATGAGGACTCTGCAGAGAGAGACTCTTTGGTTACCTCAAATTGGTTCTTGAGAAAGTCAAGCTCCTTGTCGAGGTCATTGATGGCCTGATTGTAAGCTTGCATCGGGGAAGACTGGCTGGTTGTGTGAATCTGGCAACAAAACAACATCCAAGAAATTTCTATAAGTAGTTAATCAAACAGCAATCCCACCCCCTAACACAAGTCAGAAAACAAGACAAGAGAATCCATAACAAACTGTTAACATAAAGAAGTTTAAACCAACAAATCTTTACACTTTGTAAACAATCAGACACTCTTATGGTTCCTAAACCAATATAGTTGGATAATACAGAGATGTTCATTCCAATCCAAAGCAGAAGAAGAAATGAACTTACTCTGACAATAATCTTGTACTTGAGAGGATGAGGAAGTTGGTAGCCAGCAAACAAGACATTCTCGTCACGATGAAGTTGCCTAATCACAATGAAAAAATTAGGGATTTTCTTCTTAAACAAAGAAGCACAAAAGAGGCACAAAAAAACTTACATGCGGACAATGTTACCAACCGTATGGTCTTCTCTCTCAATCGTGAAGGAAGCAGCATTGATAATCTTCGTATCTCTATCATAAGAAACCCTAAAACACACACAAACAAAAAAAATCAAAAGGGTTTAAGCCTCAATGAAATCACACAAAAGTAAGCTTTGAAGTTGTTTCCTCACTTCTTGGTTCCTTCAGGGACGACGAATCGCTCGTATCTGTCTGGAGCATTCATGGCTACCTAATCGGAGATTCTCACTTGAGAGAGTTTCTCTGACGAATTGAAAATTCCGAGAGCCACGACGTCGTTTTAGCGTATGTTCACAAAAAGAGAAAGAAGGTATTTGGTGAGTCCACGTGTCGTGTTATTATTGGTGGTTAGAAATGTACACGGATCGGGCCGATAAGAGTTTAAAATATTTTGAGTTTGAGGGGCTTTAGGTTACAGATATTTACATAAAATTAGATTGGGGATTTAATTGAGAAGAGAGGCGACCTAACCCAAAAGAAAAAGAAAAAGAAAAAAAATAGAATAGAAGTCAGATCCCTAAAAATCGAACCCGAACGCGTAAAACTTGAAAACCGAGACTCTATGGCCTTTCACGTAGCTTGTCCAATTACATGGTACTAGAATTTTCTTATTATTTTTGGCGCCTGTTGTTGTTGTTGTTTCACTAACTCAATCCAATTTTGTTTTGTCTAGCCGCAAAATCTGTTTCTGCGTCTTGGGGTTTCCTCGGAATCTTCAAGGTGGAGAACAAGTCAAGGATGCGTTTCTTAACGACATCCATTCTCTTCAGGAATTCTTGCGAGACCCTTGGAGTCATGGTCCTGTTTCCAATGAACCTACTACCGTTCAGATCCATGTCCCTAAGCTTGCCGTTTTCGATACTGGTGGTGCTCCTGCTCGCATTGCTGCTACAAATGATTCGTTCATTGAGGTTGCTGCTCCTGCGCCAGTATCCAAACGCACGCTCGTGCTGAAGAAGAAGCTTGTTGACCATCTTGCTGCTGCTGATTCGGGTTCTGCTGACTTATCACCGGTACGGTTCAATTGAATTGAATTGCTACTTTGCTATGTGTATTGGAGTGAATCATAGTCTAGAGTTGCTAATTGTCTTGCTTTTGATGTGGATAGATGATAATCTGTATGTGTTTTGGTGTTGTCCTTCATTATATTAGGTCGTTTCTGTCAAGGAGCTCAATGAAGAAGATCATGAGCATCACACTGGAAGTGTTACGTGTCACATGTGTTATACGGTTGAAGTTGGGAAGACTGACAAGGCAAAGATGCTTTCTTGTAAGTCTTGTGGCAACAAGTATCATAGGAACTGCTTGAAGCCTTGGGCTCAACATAGAGGTAATGTCTCATAGAAGTGTGCTGTGATGCTTATTAAGAGTATTTTTGCATAGATTCTTATAGTGGCTTATGCTAGCAGATTTGTTTACTTGGAGCTCTTGGGCTTGCCCCTCTTGCCGAAGCTGTGAGGTTAGTTTGGACACAACTTTGTGCTCAATGTATAATCCTGCCTTTTTATATGCTGGGCTACAATGAAATTTTCCTCTTGAAAGTATCTGATATATCTCAGAATGATGCCATGAGAACAGTTTAATTAAATGGTTTGACTACCTCTGGGCAGTATTAATAGGTTATTGAACCCTGTACATTCTCTTGATTATCTTTCCTTTAGGCTTGTGGGACTGTAGGGGATCCAAAGAAGTTGATGTTCTGTAAAAGATGTGATGATGCATATCATTGTGATTGCCAACAACCTCGGCACAAGGTAAAGTATTTGTTGCTTCTGTATAAGGTTCTCATCTTTTCTTATGTAAATTGATTTATTTTCATCCCTGGGATGTTGCAGACTGTTAGCTCTGGACCCTATCTGTGTCCCAAACACACCAAATGTTACAGCTGTGGGTCTAAAGTACCTGGGAATGGCCAGAGCTTAAGGTATTCACATTTTTATATTTGGATGTATACTTGTAATTGATTCATTTAAAGGCACTAGATCTCTTATCCGTACTTTTAAACCTGCAGGTGGTTTTTGGGTCATACTTGTTGCGATGCTTGTGGAAGGTTGTTTGTTAAGGGAAATTATTGTCCTGTATGTTTGAAGGTATGTTCTCGCACTCTCCCCATTGTTCATTGTGACTTGTACTTTATAGTTAAAATAGTTTGAGGTTTATATATTTTACACTTGTTTACATTCTTCTGTCAGACATCTATATTGCAAAGGCAGTTGAATGCAACACTTTTGTGTATTCTTTGTCTCTCTTTGAATCGAATTGACCAACTTATTGTCATCATGTAGGTTTACAGGGACTCAGAAGCTACACCAATGGTGTGCTGTGATTTTTGCCAACGCTGGGTTCATTGCCATTGTGATGGAATCAGGTCCTTATAATTCAATTATTTCATTTGACCAATTGCATTTATGTGTCCTGTAAGCATGTTTCCCAACTTTGCATCCAACTAACACTAACTTTGCAAACATGTATTGCAGCGATGATAAATATCAGCAGTTTCAAGTGGATGTGAATCTTCAGTACAAATGTTCTACTTGTCGCGGAGAATCCTACCAGGTGTGTTTCATGGGTCCTCAGTCTTTTTTATTCGTTTGTCGTCTTATATATCTTGAAGGCTAGTGGATTGCTTTGGATGACAATTTGGTAATCTCATTTCCTCTTTCTGATTTGTGTTTACGATGTTAGATCAAGGATCTTGAGGATGCTGTCCAGGAAATTTGGAAGCGAAAAGATGCGGAAGATAAAGAGTTAATTGCTAGCCTGAGAGCTAGTGCTCGAGTCATTGAGCATACTGCTGGTGCCCGTCTTATTAATCAGCCTGAGTCTGTGGAAAGAAAAGTTGCTGACAAGGCTGTGGCTGGTGGTGAAGAAGAGAAGCCAACAAGAATTCTGAGGATAAAAACTAGCAAACCTCAAGACTCAGATAGTGAGAAATTTGAAAAACACGCTACAGAGCTGAACACTGCGAAGGCAAAAAAATTGGTGATAAGCATAGGCCCTCGAAAGTCTGGAGTTACAAACTCTCCAAGCAGCGATGTATCAAAGGTTTCCTCCAAATCCAATGGTATGTGTAGAGTAACTTTTTTGAGTAAAGTTATATGAGAAAAACACTCTACAATTAAGATTAATTATTTGAAAATTCATTATTTTCTGTTGATTGATATACTGTATAGACATGAAAATGAAAGAAGCTTTGGTATCAGGAAAGCATGAATATTTACAAGCAGAAGAAACAGTTACCCGAGGACAGCATCGCAGCTTGTTGGGAAAGAAGAATGAAGAGAAGAGAGGGTCTCACAGTGAAGTAGTGACTTCAAAGGGTGATGGTGGATTAATAGGGAGACACTCAGAAGGCAAAGGAGATTCACATGGTAGCCCGCATGAGTCACAGAAAGATTCAAGACGATTGCTGAAACTTAAAATAAAAAAGCATAATCCCGAGACAGAGAGCCAAGAAGGTGAAACCCCTACCATTGTCGAAGAAAGAAGTAAATCTGGTAAAGGGCATAGGTCTAAAAGGAAGAGAGCATCACCTCCAGCTGAAAAGTCAGCTTTCAATGAAGATGAAGATGTGTCTTTGTCACGTGAAGACAGTTTGTTAGACGAAATGCTTGATGCCAGTTGGATTCTCAAGAAATTGGGAAAAGATGCAAAAGGAAAAAAAGTTCAAATACACGAAGCCTCAGATAATTCATGGTATGTGAATTTGTTTTTCTTGCCTTTGAACATCTTAATCTTAGATGTTTCATCTATTGCAAAGTTTGTAACAAGTGAGTTTAACACAGGGAGAGAGGAGTGGTAAGTGAAGTTGGAGGAGGAGGAACATCGAAGTTGATGGTGACACTTGAGAATGGAAAAGTTAAGACGGTGGAGTTAGGAAAGCAAGGGGTTCGATTTGTTCCTCAGAAGCAAAAGAGGACGAAAACATGAGGCCATTTTTGAGTATACACATTTGGAACAACATGAGCTTCTTTATCTTTCTATACTTAGAATCTGTTTGTCCAACAAAAAAGAAAGAAT
Source organism: Aurinia saxatilis (assembly GCA_900406295.1). NCBI lineage: Eukaryota > Viridiplantae > Streptophyta > Magnoliopsida > Brassicales > Brassicaceae > Aurinia > Aurinia saxatilis. The sequence goes on along the minus strand of OVAP01000083.1, from coordinate 27,795 downwards.
CTATTTGTAAAAAATATACAGCTCTGAAAAGAGATTAGCTTCTTATTTGCGTGGGAACAAATCTAAAAGAACAAAGGTAAGAGGTAAGATTAGAGTTTGTAGTGAATAAAACATTTAGAATGATTTATGCTAAATTAGCAAATTTCACCATTGTCTTTTGGAACTGTAAGCCTCGGTTTCAGGCAGATGACAATATTGATGTTTTCTGTTAATAGGTTTCAAATTATTCAGCTAATGAATCTAACAAAAGTCAACACAACACAAGATGTTTATGGAGAGAGCCACGCGTCAAAGTGTTACAGACAAGAAGTTACGAGTAGTAGGGACCCTTTACGGATAAGACTCGAACAACAATGGTTTTTGTCTTTTGAAAAGAGAATATAACATTTTTAATACGGTAATAATATTTGGAATAACTCGAAAGTGTCGGTCCAGCAAATACAACAACATAACAGTATGTACTAGAAATTGCAGGAATCATATGATAAGAGATCACATAAAGTTAAAAATTGAAGAGATTGGGAGATTGTGGAAAGAAGGGTAACACGTGATGACGAAACTAATCTTCTTATCTTAAGTCTTCTTTACTAATCAGTTTTCTTACGTTATTTCATTTTTGTTAGGTACTTGTTGTGACAATAACCAGGAAGGACCAAACTTTTTTTTAAAAAAAACAGCGATCTGCGTTTACCCTGAAACCAAACAAAGAGAGAAGAAATGTTACAGCTGTTTTTCACGATAGCGTTTTCGGCGGCGCCGTTAACGCTGTACATACCGCCGATCAGATGTTTAACGGTGTTTGTGGAGACGATGGAGGAGATGGGAATGGAAGGTAGGGTTTATAGCCGGAGAGTCTTCCCTCGTGCCAGAATTGCTTGGTCTAGGCTTCTCGATTGCTTCTTCTCTTCTTCTCGCCGTCTCTCTTAAAAACTGTTCGTCTCCTTCTTCTTCTTCTTCTCTGTAAATATTATATGGATCGTATTCGTCAAATTTTCGTTTTTGATCACGTTTATGTAATCGGATTTGGGATAACTGAAGATGATGATGGTAGAGATTTTCTTCTTGTTGTTTGTTGATCTTAATAATTTAGAGATGGATCTGATCCTCTTTTTTGTTATATCTCTTGAAAAAAGGTTTATTTATTTTATGTAAAAGTGAGATTTGATACAAAATTGCTCAGAGTTTTACATGTTGAATCTGAGCAAGATCATCATCTCGTTTAGTTACAAGTTTGATTATATGAAATTGAACAAAAGAATGAATCAAATTTTGTGAGAGACATTATAAAACTTTTTCTTTAGCTGGCCATTGTGCAGGGCTTTAAGAACCACAGAACATCCAAGCCTCTAGCTTCTTTGTTGTTGCTTTCTTCACTCTTTCTCTCCTTCTCTTCTTCCTCTTTTCTCTTCAAGGCCTCTTCTTTCTCCTGTGCCCACCATTAAAACAAACCCAAATCAGTTCTTGCAGGATTTGAGTAAAAGGGTCTTTTGATTTATTACTTAAGGAGTCGTATGTGTGTTTATATCAGCAGGGAAAAGAAGGGGAATGTGATAACATACCGTAGTTCTGGTCATCAAGGTCTTCAAAGCTGTTCTGTTCTCTAAAAAGCATTGAGGTGATGGTGGGTTTGTTCTGATTTGCTGTAGTCGTTCCTGTCCTTTGTTCTTTACATTCTCCAGTTTTAAAGGCGTAGGGATGTTCTCTGCATCATCAAGTCTCCTGAAAAGTTATCACCGAACCCATAGTTTAGTACTAAATCTTATGCATAACTCTAAGGCTTGGTTGTATTTCATTAGGCTACATATAAAGGAATGGTTTGTGCACTTACTTATTTCTTGTACGGTCCTCTCCTTTGTTGTTTACAGTCTCCACATTAAGAGAGACAGGAATGTTCTCTGCATCATCCACTCTCCTGCAAATTATCATTAGAACCCAAAAGTTTAGTACTAAAAAGTGTAGGTATTCCATTGCAAGCCTGCAATTCCATTCGGTAATACATGTAAGGAAGAAGCTGAGACTTACTTCTTTCTTCTACGGTTCTCTTTGAAGGCGCCTCCTTTAACATCCGTGGACTCATGGACCTTATCTTTGCTCACTTCAAGCAATGGCTTCCTTTCCTTTTTCAAATCCAACTCATGAACAGAGTAAGGCTTATTTATTCCACCACCCACTTGATGACTTTCCTTCACTTCAGACTTGGCTGTTTCCTCTCTCTCAGTAACCCTCGTAGCTAATCTCTTCAACTCATAACAAAACTCTGAGATATGACCAAATATGTCTCTCCCCGAAAACAGATTCCTTGCTGATTGTGTGCTCTTCAGTCTCGGTAATTCCTTATTCATCTTCTTGACCGAAGTTGATTTAATTGCTGATCGCCATGATTTCGCTTGGTAGCTTGGAGGTGTTGTGGCTAAGTTTGGATTCTGATTTTCACTTTCTTGATTGTTTGGAGTAGATGGTGATACTGCATGTCCCTTTCTCCTACAAGTTAATCGATTATCAGGGAAAGCATCGAAACTGGAGATTCTGGAGCAGAGAGAGATAAAAAGCATACCTCTGATTCTGTAGTGTAGATCCTGAAGTCTCAGTCGCATCCTTCTTCAGACTTGGATACTTGACAGAAAAAAACGAAAGAAGAAACTCAGAAAATTACTTAAAGGTGAAGCCTTAATGAAAAATCAAGAAGAAGGAAGAAGCAAAAAACCTTGGAAGAAGGAGGCGTGAAGAGAAGAAAGTCCTCGGGTCTCTTCGGATGATTACATTCTTCAATTGAAACAACGCCAAAATCAGTAAAGAACATCAAAAAGAAAAAGCAAGAAAAGAGAGAGAGAGATTGTTACCAGGTTTACAGAACCAAGCATCATCATCAATGGAGTCTAGTTGGTTTGGAGCCAAGAAATCGAACCATTGAGGAGCCCTGATATGTTCGTAGAAAACATCTTCCACATAACGAGACTCGATTCGCTTCCAATCAATATGAGCAGGCTCCATTAGAGAAGAGAAGAAGAATACAAGACAGACAGAGAGAGAAGAAGAAGGAGAGTTGTTAATTTGGAGAGAAAAAGTATGTAACCGTTGCTGCTACTGGAACGTTACAGGGTCCAATATACACGTGGCTTCATCTTGTTACCGTTGCAGCTTTATTTAATGGAATTATCTTTTTGTTACAATATTAATTAGAAAATCACAAAGTCACGTGGTAAAGAACGACACGCACGTGGCTCCGATCTCTCCGCTCCAACTTGGGTCTGGGTCTGGGTCGAGTAAGCTTCTTGGGTACACTTCCCCTTCCCCAAAAAAAACTTGAATTTATGTGTTTTTTCTCGACGCGCGAAAATTCCGATATTATAGAGGGAAGAGGAAGAACATCGCGGAATCTAAAGAGTTGGATCCTCCAATTTCAGATTAGTCTTCTTCTCCAGAATCGAGCTAAGCTTCTTCATTCTTCCTCGTGTGATTCTTCGATCTACCTCGATCTCCAATCGTAAGTCTACTTGCATCCATTTCTCCCACATGTTTTTGTGCATCTTAAAGTAGATCGGAATTGAGTAATTAAGAATTGATTTATGTAGAAGAACCCCAGTTATTGGAATCGTTGAATTGAGTACAATTTGTTTATCAATTTGCGTTTCTGTTTATACCCAGTTACGGAATCGTTGGATTTGAGTAGAAATCCTGATTTTTAGGTTCTTTGTTGTTCCATTTGCCCTTCAGATTCAGATAATTCCTTCCCGTGAAGATGGGAGATGAAACGGTTGATGAAATCGAAGCCAAGTATATCTCTGGTCTCAGTACTATAATGGTTGCTACTATCCAGGAAGCTAAGGATAGAATCTCTCAGATCGAGTACATTTTTTGTAGTCAATTATTCCCAAACTTCCAATCGAGATCCAAAGCCTTCGAGAAGGTTTATTCCGAGGCTCGTTTAGCTGCTTGTGGTAAGTGGAAAGATAGAGAGAAAACTCTGTTATCTCAGATTGAGGAGCTTAAGGTAGAGAATCAACAGATTAAGTCTGAGAATCTGGTATTGATCAAGGAAAAGGAGATGCTTGTAGAAGATCTCGAGAAAACCGCTTCGATGCCTCTTAAACTGGCGAATCAACAACAAGTCATTGATAATTTGAATATTAAGGTGGAGGAGAGGACAAAGCTAGTTGAAGATGGCATGGAGTTGCGCAACGGGTTAGTTCAGTTGTTAAGGGTTAAGGGTCCGGAGTGGCTCGGCGAAGATGAGAGAGGTTTGCTTCTTTCGGGAGTGGAGAGTCTTAAGACTAAGGTAGACTTTCACCAAGAGGAACTTTCCAAGAAAACATTGGTGACTGAGAATCTGTTGAAGAAACTGGAGCATCTGTCAACAGAAGCCGCAGATAACGAGAGGAAATTAAGCAGCCTTGAAGAAGAGAAACAAAGATTGACAACTAGGTTGCAAGTTTTCGAGGAGAATGTTGGTAGACTAGAAGGAATGCTAAGGCAGAAGACTGAGGAGCTTGTGGGAGGAAGGACGGCTCTGGAAGTTTTGCAGGGTAAACTCAGCTTGACGGAGAGGGAAGTGTCGGAGTGTAAACAAAAGATTGCGGATCATGAGAAACAAAAGACAGTGGTTATTGGAAAAACAAAGTCTTTGGGGGAAGAATATGATGGTATGCATACGCAGGTCACATATAGAAGCTACTTGGCGGAATTAGAAGCTTTACGTAGCCAGTGTAAGGATAAATCAATTAAGTTAGCGGAGGAGATAAAGAAAAAAGACAAAATGCACGATAAGTACAAAAATCTGCTGTCCCAATATAATTATCTCCGCAAAAAGTATGGTCTTACTGCTGACAGTGTTCCTCACCAAAGGCACCTTGAGGATGAGAAAACCCAAATTGGACAACATGAGAAACAAGCCATCTCGAGTTGTAAGTATTATCAGTCTCTACCTTGGCTACTTTTAATTACTCCTTTTGTGTTAAATTCTTGCTATCATCGATCATGCATCAGCTGCAGGTTTCTTGTTGGTACTCAACCAGGCTGATCTTTTTTGTGTATATTACAGCTCTTGAAAGGAGACACTCAGATGCTGGTGAAGGAGCAGACAAAGTGAGAGTTGGTACTGTCTCCGGTATAAAATGTGAGAAAGAGAGTATAATCAAAACGATGCAGACACCTAGCATTTCCATTTCACCCATTTTAAAGTCACCTGGTGTTAGAAGTGACCCTACTGGATCAAAATCTCCACATCTAAGCGGATCAAAGCGTGGATCCATTTGGAGAGACACAAGGTCTCGCCAATCCCCTGGAGGTCATGATCCTCATGATGATTTTCTAGATACCCCCATTGAGAACGTCAAAAGGGTTGCTGTAGAAGAAAAGCATAATCACAATGTTCCTAAGAAAGATGATTCAGACGATGAGACACAGGACATGAATCCCAAACCAAGTCCATCGAGGCAGCGAATTCAAGTGGCAGAATCGAGTAAAAAAGGTTTCAAGCATGTGGAATCAGTGAGGAAAAAAGCTGAGAGGGAGAAATTAAAAGGGATAGAGTGTAAGCAGTGCAAGAAATTCTATGATGCTGTTCTTCCTGAAAATGAAGGAAACGGTAAAAACTTGAGATGTGAGCATCATGAAGGTGTGTCGAGGCATCGTTACAAATACGCTCCTCCAATGACACCTGAAGGATTTTGGAACATCGGGTTTGAATCCGAGATGTGATTTTGTATTTGACATTCTTTGCACCTAATGTTTATTTCTTTGGATAGGAAAGAGTAAAAATAAAGTTATGCCCTGCTCTCTTGAAGAAAATGGCAGCTAAACTCGTAGGATTATTTATTCAATCAATGTTCTTTAGGATTTGTAAATTATGTTGTTCAAGACTAAATCAACTCAACCATTCGTACTACTGAGTACTAATTTGATTCCAGCACAATGTCATTAGATTACTTTAGGCATGGAGAATCAACCATACAAAGACCAAAGAGTTATGGTTTACAACATTGAAACATGATTGTACAAAACGTTTGAAAAATATCATGCGGTTTAAGTTTGAACTTTAACCACCACTCTTGAGTTAAACTCTCACACTTGACAGAAAAGTAGAAAACAACTTTCAAAAAGGTTACAAAAGGTAATTATGAAAATGTTGGGCCTTTTCTGTAAGTATAAGAAACCTTAGGTGTCCAATTGAAAAGAAAAAAAAAGCAAACAAATATAGACAATCTTTACGTGTTTACACGCCTCCGATTCTGATTTCAACCCATCTCCAATCTTTGGCCTTCCGTTTCCGTTTTCTCCATCCTTTCTCCGACGACTTTTGACCGGAAAATCAACGTAGGTGACAATATCGGTGTTTTATTTAGCCTTTTTCGTTTGTTAATCGTGTCTGCAGATCTTAATTATCGTTTTCGCTTGCTTCCGAGTCAATTGATTGTTCTAATCTAGGTTTCTGCTGCTTAATTTCTGATTCTGTCGTTTAAGGCTCTAGATTCTACCTCTAATTGATTGCCTCTTTCTTGATATAATTATAATTGTGCTTTTGTTGCTTCCATGGAATCTAGGATTATAATTCGTCTTTAGTATCTGTTTGTAATTGAATCCTATCGGAAGATTATACGTTTGCTCTTATAATTATGGCAATTTGATTTAAGGATTTGAAGGGCGCTTAAATTGGTTTCTAAATAGTTTGAGAGCTTATCTGTTCAACAGTGAAACGTTCATATCTAACCATTGCAATGGAAAAAGGAGCACCTCCTAGCATCTTTGTGAATGATGGGTCTTTCATGGAAAGATTCAGGCAGCTTCAACAGGAGAAAGATCAAGACAAGGATAAAGTTGTCGCCCCTGTAGAGGATTCTAAGCCTGTCAAGATTATCTCTGGGATTCCGAATCCTAAGCCATCTGTTAGTAAAATCTCCATTGGTTTGAAGACCAATGATGCCCAGAAGAAAGGTGGCAAGCTTGCTTTCAGCTTGAAACAGAAGTCTAAGCTTCTTGTACCTGCTGTAAAGCTTGGTACAGACGAAGATGACGAGGATGAGGGGGATGCAAACAATGATCAAGGTTTTGGATCTGCAAAACGTCAAAAGTTAGAGCAGGGAGACAAGCCTGGAACTGCAAAGAAGCTGTCAGATGTTGGTATGGCTGTTTACATAAATATACGTGTTTGAATGGGTCGTTGTGGAAGTCTCTGTGGTGGTTTTAGGTGTCTTGCTGTTTTATGGTTCCATATTCTCGTAAGGGGTTTTCTGCTCCATTTACTAAGTGGTCAAGAAGGGTTAGGAACAATTATGTCATATCATGGCAAGATTCTCAAGCGTCCTGTTAGTTGTAGGTGTTTGTTGATAAAATCTGTGTCTTATCTGAAATGAAGTAGGCAAATTAGTCCTAAGATGTCAAGAGTCTCGAGTTCCTATTAGGGTATGTCTTTATTGGCGAAGCTGCATATTTTCTCTGGAATGTAGAGGGGAAAGCAGTCTGGAGATTTAATTGTCTACTTAAATGCAGTGTCTTCCTTAACCATCAATCCAATTGCTGGAAAGATTGGGAATATCTGCTACGCCTGCTACCAGAGTGATTTGCATTCGTTGTTCATGGACTTGGTATTAATCAGTTTTATAAGTGATGTGCAGCACCACCTTCGCCTAGTGATCCTACTGTGAAGAAAGTTGCCGATAAACTAGCAAGTTTTGTTGCTAAGCATGGAAGGCCATTTGAGCATATTACACGGCAAAAGAATCCTGGGGATACACCATTTAAGTATGTAATTCATTGCTTTACAGTTTAACGTTTCTGGATTCTCTCTTTTATACCCATGCTAAAGAGTTTTGTTGACCTTATGCCGTCTTGTGCCCTGTTTCCCAACCAGATTTCTTTTTGATGAGAACTGTGCGGAGTACAAGTACTATCAGTTCAGGCTCTGCGAAGAGGAAAAGTCTATCTCACAGACTAAGGAATCTGGTGTACTTCACAGTAGTAAGTTTTACACCAATCCTTTGTGTTCATATAGACGAAAACTCATGCAACTGGATTTCTTTGTTTAATTTTTTCATTTATTTATTTATTTATCTCAGAACATCTTTAGCTAAGCGTGTAGTATAATGTGAGGCTGCTTTCTTTTTATGCCATATACTGGTGTATTCTTAATGCTGGTTTTTGTTTTATATTTCCAGGTGATACAGGCCTGCGCACGTCCACAACAGCAATCGCTTCTCAAAAGCCAGCTCAGCAACAAACAGGTTATCAGATCCCTGCTTCAGCTCTCTATGATACTCCTGAAGGACCTGGATCTTCTTTTAGATCTGGTCAGGCATCAGTTACAAGAACTAGCAACAGTATGTCAGTTAGCCTTTTATCAGCTTAGAGTTCCCTCTTATCATTTATATCTAGCTCTGATTGTGGGTTACATGTGTCTAATTTGCAGGTGACTCCTATAGTGCATCGAGGAGTGCAGACCCTATTTCTATGATGGAGTTTTACATGAAGAAGGCTGCCCAAGAGGAGAAGATGAGACGTCCTAGGCAGTCAAAAGATGAAATGCCCCCGCCAGCGTCGCTTCAAGGGCCGCCATCCGGTGAGAATGAATCCTATTTGCTATTTCTGGTTTTAGGTAGCTGTGATGTCTAACTGTGCTACGACGTTTAATTTCAGCAACTCCCTCCACAGACCCGGGAAAGAGAGGTCATCACATGGGTGATTATATCCCAGTTGAGGAGCTAGATAAATTTCTTGCGAAGTGTAATGATGCAGCTGCACAAAAGGCCACAAAGGAGGCAGCTGAGAAGGCTAAGATTCAAGCAGACAATGTTGGACATAAACTCTTATCAAAAATGGGTTGGAAAGAAGGTGCTTACTTGCCTTGCTCTATCTGTAAACTTGTCCCCTTGTTTCTTTCTGTATCTTGTGCCTTTATGGAGACAAGGAGCTTAGAAAATTCGAGGAATGGATTACAGGTGAAGGTATAGGAAGCTCCAGAAAAGGTATGGCAGATCCTATAATGGCGGGTGATATAAAGACAAACAACTTGGGAGTTGGGGCTTCTGCCCCAGGAGAGGTTAAGCCTGAGGATGACATATACGAGCAGTACAAGAAGCGAATGATGCTGGGTTACAAACACAGACCCAATCCACTGGTACTTTTTGTCACTGTTTAGTGTTTACCTCCACTCTTTTGTAATAGCACTTCTTTTATACTCATCTTTTGTCTCATTTGTCTTTACAGGGAAATCCCAGGAAGGCTTATTATTAAGGGATCAATCAACGTTCTGCGCACATTCATGAGCTATCACCCCGCCCCCGCCCTCGCCCTGGTTGAGCTTGCTTTTTCTATTAAAAAACTATGTTGAAGTTCTTAGATTCCTGATAAATGGAAGTGTTGTTATGGATTCGTTTTGCTTTACTCCCCTAAGAAAAATTCCAGTGTGCAAATAGGGCTCGATCAGTTGTGATACATTATTACATTGTGCAAATAGAGCTCGATCAGTTGTGATACATTATTACAGTTGATCTGTTATTGGAAATGAAAGAGATTTCGATTATATTCTCAAATCTTTATTATTGTTTTGCAAGTCTAGGACACCGCACTATAAAGCATATTTATTAGACTAAAGTGAAAAGGAAATGAAGGAAAGATGATTGGTTGGATCTAGGCTCCTAGTTAATGATATCGCAGGGAGGGAAATTAGCATTGCATCTTTGAGGAAGTGTGAGAGCCATGGAGCGGTCAATGCCGGAGAGTGGAGGTCCATTGGCAAGAAGGCAAAGGCAAGGGCGACCAAGCGTGACAACAGCGGAGCAACACATCTCAGTTGGTGGGATTGGGCTGAAAGGAGCTACTGCTGCCCTACAGGGTATAAGCTGCACCAAAGCTGAGAAGAATGTTCTGCTGCATCCTCCGATTTCTTCCACAGGTAACATCGGTGGAGGTGGCTGCTGGTCCTCTTGCTGTGCCGTGACTATGGTGAGAAGCATTATGATCGTAAGCAGTGCAAATGCTAACCCACTTCTCATAGCTTTCATCATGATGTAAAAAGTATTAGTAATGAGATGATGCACCAAGGGGGTGGCACTTCTTTATATAATATGCATAGTAAGAAGAGGAGGTGTCATGTCATGGTATTACACACCTCTCTCCTACCTTACAACCAAATTAGCCCCCAACGATTACTCCGTGTATTTCCTCCACTCTTTAGAGCTCGATCAAACTCCCCCACAATTTGTCGTTTTTAAATGATACTTAGACGGTTTAATTGGTGATATTAGATACAAAACGGTTAAGGTTTTTGAACAACAAAACGGTACAGTCAAAAGATGAGGTAAAAGTTAGTAGCAAAATAAGATTCCAACATGACTTCAAACGTAATTTTCTAGTCGTTTGAATAGTAAATTGTGATAAGATGTTAATTGTTAAAATACAGGAACTGAATTGTTAAAAGAATAAACACAGACAAGTAGAAGAAAACACAATATATATAAAAAAAGGTAAAGTTAATCTTTTTTGCTTTGGTTGTACAAAAACATCTCTATCGTTGGATGTTGAATTGGTCAAATAATTAGATTTAAAAAGAAAAGGATAATCGTAATCCAAAAAGTTCATACAGTATGTGAAAAGGAGACTTTTATATGCTTAACTAAAAAAACGTACAGACACAGAACAAGAAGCTTTAGTTGTAAAGCAGAAAGGGTTTAAGACTAGTTTTAGGCGTTTTGCAATAAACAAGGCATATTTCCCGCGTTTATAAGAAGGCCCATAGAAAGCCCGATGGAAAGCCCAAAAAGAGTATGGTTTCTGTGTCCTAGTTACTACTCATGAGCTCTAATAACACATAGGAGAGTCAGAGAAAATCATCAGCCGCCGCTTTCACTTCAACCCTCCTTAAACCTCATCTCTTTCTCCACTCCGCCGCTCTCTCCGCCGTACTCCCATTTCTCCTGCCCCCCTCAAGGTATTCTCCACTCAGATCCTATCCTCAACTCTTTTTTATTGCGAATTGGTCTTTTGTTCTCCATTGATTTTGTATTACTGACTTTTTTTCCCCTTTTTGTATTGTATTGGTTCTTATCCTCTGTTTCCATCAGATTCTCTATTTCCAATTGTTTCTGCTGCTAATTCAGTAACTAACCTTTTTGGCTTTTATGGTTTGGCTTCATCCGATAGGTGAAAATGGCAGGGAAGTCGAACAAATCCAAGGCCAAGAGAGCGGCTGCTGCCTCTGCCTCTGCCTCTTCCGTTCAATCTGATGCTCCTGCACCTGCTCCAGTAGCACCTACTGCTGCGGCTCCTTCTCCTGCTCCTGCTCCACCTGCTGCTGCTTCTGTTCCTGTTCCTGATTATAAAACCGTCAATGCTGTTGACTCTGCTGTCCCCGAAGCCGATCAGGTTCCTCCTCCGGTTCCTCAGTCTGAAGATGGCGAAACTCAAGTAGCTAACAACCATGCTCAACCCAAGCAAGGTTAGCTGCTCTTTTGCGGTTTCCACCAACCACCCAGTTTATCTCATATCTCAGTTTGATGTTTATGATCGTAGTGTATTCATCCATTTCCTCTTGTTATTGATATGCTTGGTTCTCACAGGTGAACTTCGTCTTTATCCTGTTTCTGTCAAAACTCAGAGTGGCGCTAAAATGGAACTACAGGTCCGTTCTGTTTCTATACTATTTGGTTGATCTTTCAATATCACTTAGTTTTTCGACTTCTTCAGGAATTTATGTTATCCATATGTTTCCTAATATAAAATTAATCATTCATACCCCCTGAGTTACTGAATCTGTGTTATTGATCTCTTGTAGTTGAACCCTGGAGACTCAGTGATGGATATTAGGCAGTTTCTCCTTGATGCCCCAGAGACCTGTTATTTCACGTGCTACGAGTTGTTGCTCCGCACTAAGGATGGGGAGACTCACCATTTGGAGGACTACAATGAGATCTCTGAAGTAGCTGACATCACCAGTGGCGGTTGCTCCCTGGAAATGGTTGCAGGTGTGCTAAGACTGCCTCTCTCTCATTTCCTATTTTGGTTGAAACTTATTGGTGATATTTGATTATATGTGAATCTTTTCACAGCTTTATATGACGATAGATCCATCAGGGCCCATGTTCACCGTGCTAGGGATCTCCTGTCTCTTTCTACACTCCACTCTTCACTGTCAACAACACTTGCCTTGCAGTATGATGCAGCACTGAACAAAGTTCAGAATCCTGGAGGTTCATATTTTGAATCTTATTCTTAATGCTGTTTTGCCTTACCAATTCTGCTGTCCATGCAATATGAAAGATTTAATTCTGGCCTCTTTTCTGAAACAGATAAACCAAAAGCTGACCTCCCAGAGCTTGAAAGTCTGGGTTTCATGGAAGATGTGCCTGGCTCTCTCAGGAAGTTGGTAAATTCTCCATCAGAAGAGATAAAATGTGTGGACAGCATTGTCTTCTCATCATTTAATCCTCCTCCAAGCCACAGAAGGTACAGAGAACTCCTTTTGACAATTGTAGAGGCATTCATTTACCATTTATGTTTTATCTCTTGAATTCGAATTCGTTTGTTGCAGGCTTGTAGGAGACTTAATTTATTTGGATGTTGTGACGTTGGAAGGTAACAAGTACTGCATTACGGGCACCACAAAGACGTTTTATGTCAATTCTAGCTCAGGGAATGTTCTGGACCCAAGGCCAAGTAAATCTGGGGTTGAAACAGCTACTCTTATTGGATTATTGCAAAAACTTAGCTCTAAGTTCAAGAAAGGTAGAAACAGTTTTTACATGATGCTCTCTTATTTGATTCATTGCTCTTACTGTGACTTGATAGCAATCATTTAAAGTATTGATTATCTTTGATTTTTCCTTTGAATTTGAAGCTTTCCGCGAAGTCATGGAAAAGAAAGCCTCCGCACATCCCTTTGAAAATGTTCAATCGCTTTTGCCACCACACTCGTGGTTGAGATCTTATCCTGTTCCTGGTGAGTTTGGCTTTAAAAGCATTCAATTCCTAGTCTGTTTTGCGCCGACATAAATTGTTTATTATAGTATGTGGTTTAGGATGCTGGCTCATTCCTTTTGTGGCTAGCTCAATTGGTTCTTTTAGTGGCTGTTTCTCTGTTTTTCCTAGTTATAAGCACCAATAATGGCATTGGGTTATTCACATTGCACTTGTAGGTGTAGACTAGTAGTGGATTTGAGGGTTGATATATCCATGATAAAGAAAGCTTTACCTTGATCTTGAATACCGAGTTTGTAATATATCCTTGAATTCCCTCTCTAGTCTGCTTTCCCTTTGTGGCAGCTGAAGGTCCAAGTCATATTCTGCACAATCTTGGAGAATATTCATCTTCTGTTTTTTTCCCCTTCCAAATTCAACGTATAGATACTTTGTGAATAACTTTGTTACTTCTTTTATCAACAGCGTACTTCTTTCTCTGCTTGCTGCTTGCGTCATGAATTTATGAGAAGAGTTATTGTTGCATGTCATTGATAAACTAGGAGACTCAAAATTGATCGCCTTTGCTTGGCCTTTGCTCCTTTTCCACAAAGTTACACTTGAAATAAGATTCATATATATTATATTTGAGAATGGGCTCTTGTGTCTTCACTCAGATCACAAGCGTGATGCGGCAAGAGCGGAAGAAGCACTGACCATTTCTTATGGTAGCGAGCTGATTGGCATGCAAAGAGATTGGAATGAAGAGTTGCAATCTTGCCGAGAGTTCCCGCATACTACTCCTCAGGAGAGGTATAGTGATATCTGACTACAGATGATATCATGAAACTTTTTCGTTCGCATTTCGGATCCTTTTTAAGATTGCATCTTTATTTGATTTTTTTTTTTTTTTTTTTGGCAGGATCTTACGTGACAGAGCTCTTTACAAAGTGTCTTCTGACTTTGTGGATGCAGCGCTTAATGGAGCAATTGGTGTAATCAGCCGATGTATACCACCTATAAATCCAACTGATCCAGAGTGTTTGCACATGTCAGTATAAATCATTTCACCTTTATTATTAAACAGCTATAGCCATCTTTTATGTATTTTTGTTTCTGTCTCTTGGCGTGGAATTTTTTCAGTTGAGTAATTCTCTTCCTCTTTTTTCTTTTGTGAAAACAAAAAAATGAGAGCGTTTTGATTTTTATATGTTCGTGTTTATGCTTCTGCTTTTCTTTCCTGAAAAATTGTTATTTTCCAATGTTGTAGGTATGTGCACAACAATATCTTTTTCAGTTTTGCTGTTGATGCCGACGTTGAACAGCTATCCAAGAAACATGCTAATAATCTTCCAGTGTCTGAGAAGGTGTCCTCATCTGAAAAGGTTACTTGCACAGAAGGGACCTGCGATGGAGAAAGCTGTCATGAGGCGCCACTTGTTGAAAATGAGCAGGCAACATATGCCTCCTCAAACAATGACTTGAAAGGCACAAAGTTGTATCAAGAAGCAGATGTCCCGGGATTATATAATCTGGCAATGGCCATTATTGATTACAGAGGTCATAGGGTTGTTGCTCAGGTTTGTACGAGTACAAGAACGGCCAAATCTTTATTTTTTAAGATTATCCGTGTCTTAGTTGTGTGGATTTTAATAGTCTTTGCAATCTGTCATTTGTGTTTTAGAGTGTTCTACCAGGCATCCTTCAAGGGGATAAATCAGATGCTCTTTTGTATGGTTCAGTCGATAATGGCAAGAAAATATGTTGGAATGAAGATTTCCATGCTAAGGTAAATATATAGAGTCTGTGTTGCCATTGAAATTGTAGGCATTAATGTGAAAATTGTTGTACTTATCTGTCTATACAATTTTATTATTAGTCTTGATCTTTATTATAAGACCATGCTTAACCTGATTTATTTTTTCTTCAGGTGCTAGAAGCTGCAAAGCTTCTTCACATCAAGGAACATTCTGTTATTGATGCATCCGAAAATGTCTTCAAGTTGGCGGCACCAGTAGAGTGCAAGGGTATTGTTGGGAGTGATAACAGGCATTATCTCTTGGACCTGATGAGAGTGACACCTCGTGATGCCAATTATACTGGTCCAGAGTCACGCTTTTGTGTCCTGAGACCCGAACTGATCACATCATTTTGCCAGGTACATATTCTTTATTCATTAGAAGCATTTGCACTTAAGTTTTCCGTTGACAATATATTTTCATCATGAAGGTCGAATCTTTGTCAAAAAGTAAAACCAAGACTGATGGAGGAGATATTGGTTCTGATCCCTCTAATGTTAGTGCTGATACTTCTAAAGTTGGGGATGCACAGATCCATGGAGAGGAAAATGAGGCTTCAACTGCTGATCAAGTATATGTTTCCCTTCTTGATCCTGTTTGATATGTGCATTAAGCTTATTTAATCCTGATGGAATTCCATACTTCATATGGGGTGCATAGGCTGCTACTAGTTTCTGGGATCCTGTGCCTGGCTTTTAGCTTTCATAGACCTATATTGTCACTTATATTAGGAGATCTATATTGGATAGTAGTTGTGCAAAGCAATTGGACTGGGTGGTTCATTCTCAATTGGTGTTGCCTTGACATGTTTTCCTCATTCTTGATTGCTACTGTTTGATAAACAATTCTGAACTAAAGGAAACTGTGATTACTGATATCTGCGAGTTTTTTTACAGGAAATGGTTACAGAAAAGCAAACAACCACCAAAGAGTCTGGTGTGGATTCTTCTGAAATTTCCAAATCATGCGATGAAATAGCATTTAACCCCAATGTCTTCACTGACTTCACATTGGGAGGCAATCAAGAGGTAGTAGGCTATGTTGCTATAGGTTATTTGTTGAGATCATTTCTGTAAATTTATTGAACTGATTTATCCTTTTTGGATTTGACCAGGGGATAGCTGCTGATGAAGAAAATGTGAAGAAAGTTAGCTCATACCTTGTGGATGTGGTCCTTCCAAAGTTTATAGAAGATCTTTGCACTCTTGAAGTTTCTCCTATGGATGGTCAGACTTTGACTGAAGCACTCCATGCTCATGGTGTTAATATTCGTTACATTGGAAGAGTAAGTTCGTCACTTGGTATTATCATTTTGGTAGCCCTCTCCATGCTTGGCATTATTAACAGTGGATGAACACAACCAGATTGCCAATAAGGTGAAGCATCTGCCTCATTTGTGGGATCTTTGTCTGAATGAGATCACAGTCAGATCTGCAAAGCACATTCTGAAGGTAATTATGATATTGTAAAAATGATACCACAGTCAAGAATGTAGAACAAGCTCGTAGTAGGTTATGATTGTTTCTTTTACCTTTAAATTTGTTTTTCAAGATTTAAAGAAGTGATGTTTTTTCATTGTTAATCAATAGTTTCACTTTGTTTATGCAGGAAATTCTGAGAGATATAGAGGATCACGATATCGGAGCAGCAGTCTCACACTTCCTCAATTGTTTCTTTGGAAACTATCAAGCTGCTGGGGGGAAAGCTAGCACCAACAGTGCGCATGGCAAAAATCAAAAGAAGGTTTTTGTGTACTATCAGAGTTTGTTTATTTGTAGTTCCATGTTTATTCATCTTGAAGTAGGCTATACTTTTGGGGCATCTAATCAAGTTTCTCATGAAACAAATCATCCTTATTGTTTCTAATTGGTATAAGCTGTGACTGACCCTAAAATTTTGACAGGATCAATCTGTCACCAAGAAAGGTCAAGGAAGGGGAAAAGGAAAGGGTTCTACAAAGAAAAGTCTTGCATCATATATGATGGTAGACTCCAACATCTTATGGTCTGACATTAAGGAATTTGCCAAAGCCAAGTATGAGGTAATCTGTTTATTCAATTTCTGAAGCACAGAATCATGATCAAGTTAAACTATTGATTTGGTATTGGAAGAGTTGTCACCCTTGTGAGCCTGTTACATGTTTGTATCACCTACGAGAGAAGCACCTGAAGCTAATGCGAGTTTATTTTCAGTTTGAATTGCCAGAGCTGTCAAGAACTACTGCTAAAAATGTATCTGTTCTTCGTAACCTTTGCCAAAAGGTAATTATAGAGACGCATTTCTTATTCAGAGTTTATTTACCAGGGAATCCCTGACTATGCCAGTCAAGTATTGATATTTAGCCTTCCAATTTTCTGTTAACAGGTTGGCATCAGTATTGCTGCTCGCAAATATGATTTTAGTGCAATGTCACCTTTTGAAACGTCAGATATATTGGATCTTCGGCCTGTAATCAAGCATTCTGTCCCTGTATGCTCTGAAGCTAAAGATCTCGTTGAGATGGGGAAGGTCCAACTGGCTGAGGTAGCTTTGTTATTTCATATTAGCTGATTTATCTGTGGTTACACTTTATTGGGTTCATCTTAACTGTTACATCTTAATAGTAGTGTTACACAATGTTTATCACGATTTGAGGTGGCTTTCAACTATTCATGTAACTTATTGCGTTTATTTCCATCTTTTGCGATTAAAACAGTCATTGTCTTCGATTACTATAAATGGTTAATCTTTTGTAGGGTATGCTTAGCGAATCATACACATTTTTTTCAGAGGCCTTTTCAATACTTCAACAGGTAAGTTGTGCATCTTAGAATGTCCAACTATAATTTAACACCAAAGGTGCTCATCATATGCATATGATTCCAGGTGACTGGTCCGATGCACAGGGAAGTTGCAAACTGCTGCAGGTAATGCTTTTTTTCTTTTGGCTGAATTTTCTTTTTCTAGAAAAGTATGGGATATTCCAATTATTGAATTTTGTTGATTTAGGCTTTTATCTGTGGACCTCTCTTTGAGTTGCCTTAAGACTTTGTCATCTTTTGCTTTTCAGGTACCTGGCTATGGTTTTGTACCATGCCGGAGATATGGCTGGGGCCATAATGCAGCAACACAAGGAGCTCATCATAAATGAGCGATGCCTTGGTTTGGACCATCCTGATACTGCTCATAGGTATCATCTGTATTCCATTTATTTTTATACTATATACACTTCTGTTCGGTATTATGTAACTTACATGTGTACTTGACCGGCAGCTATGGCAATATGGCTCTTTTCTACCACGGACTGAATCAGACAGAACTTGCTCTACAGAACATGGGCCGTGCATTGCTTCTACTAGGCCTTTCCTCTGGGCCTGATCATCCAGATGTTGCAGCTACATTTATAAATGTTGCCATGATGTATCAAGATATGGGAAAAATGGACACAGCTCTACGTTATCTTCAAGAGGCTTTGAAGAAAAATGAGCGACTTCTTGGCCCTGAACACATCCAAACCGCAGTATGCTATCACGCTCTCGCTATTGCTTTTAACTGTATGGGTGCATTCAAGCTCTCACACCAGGTACTAAAAGCTTCTCTTTTACGCTTTTGGATCCGTTCTCTGTTCACCTTTTGAAATATTTGGTTTATTCTTTTCAGCATGAGAAGAAAACCTATGACATACTTGTCAAACAACTGGGAGATGAAGATTCTAGGACAAAAGACTCTCTTAACTGGATGAAGACATTTAAGATGCGCGAACTTCAGGTGTGTTGCACAGATAACTGAGTACAACTGGTTTTATTTCCTTTGACATCCTATTTGTATTTTTCAATAATTCTCGGTTGGTTTTGCATTAGATGAATGCACAAAAGCAGAAAGGGCAGGCAGCTAATGCGGCCAACACGCAAAAGGCTATTGATCTCCTGAAGGTATCTTACTTTCACCTTTAGCTTTTGCTGTATGTTTGTTAAAATATCACAAACTCACTTTATAAATGATGTTATAGAGTTGGGATACTTTTTTTTTTATATAGTAATTAGGTTCTTTCCACATAGTAATGAACTCCTGATTTGTGGTAACAGGCACATCCAGACCTTATACATGCGTTCCAAAACGCAGCAGCTACTGGTAGGTCCAATCAACTGAATGCGGCTGTCCTTGGGGAGACTCAACCTCGCGGCAGAGGTTTTGATGAAAGAGCAGCTCGTGCTGCAGCTGAAGTAAGGAAGAAAGCAGCTGCTAAGGGTCTACTGGTTCGCCCCCAAGGTGGTGTTCCAGTTCAAGCGATTCCACCGCTCTCTCAACTTCAAAACAGGATCAATTCAGGAACTGCAGATTCGTCTCAGAAAGCTGGAGAAAATGGAGAGGCCAAAGTTGAAGTGAAGAAAGAAACCTCTGAAAACGGGAAAACAGCAAACCCGGGTCCTGCCGGACTAGGTGCCGGTTTAACATCTTTGGATAGGAAGAAGCAAAAAGCCAAGAAATAAGAGTAGGGAGCTTTGAAGGAATTGATGCTCAGAAGAAACACGATTCTAAGTAGTGGAGCTTGTTCTGTCTCTAGCTGGCGTTAACCACCACTTTGGCTGATTTCATCAGATGTTTACTTGTGTACCATAAGCTTTGTTTCTCTTCCTATTATGTTTCAATGATTTGGGTAAGTCCCCCTTTTCGGCTTTTTCACCACTTTTTTGAGGATGTAATTTTATCCCACAAAATCTTCAATTGATCTCATTAATAACTAGAATAAGCTCACAATTTATGATTTTGATATAACAGCATTTGTATTTCAGCGTCTTGTTTCACAGGTCTACTACATTAATAAAACATGGAAAAATTGTACATACCATTATGGAATCTGATGAGCACATAAAAACCACAAGTTGATAGACTCTGTCCTTATACCATCAGGACAAGCCGACGGAGTCCACAAGCTGTCTACAGGAGTGTTACTTTAGCTCGGCTCGTGTGTCTAGGACCAGGCCATTGAAGGTTAAGCCCACGGATCCTGATCTGTAGATGGCCCAAACTGGAAGCCTCGACTAGGCCCAATTGTCCAGAGATAGGAGAAGTGAGAGAGTCGATATTGGATAATGTTTGATACTTGCTGATAGCACAACCTTGATACTTTAGCTCTCTAACAAATGGCTACTTTCCTCACAGCAGTTTCAATCAAACCTACAGTCTTCTCCTTCCACTCAGAAACCTTGACCTCTCTGCAGACACAAACCAATGTATTCACCCTCAAGCCCTTTCCTTCTCTCGCCGGAACCATCTCCATCTCCCTTCCTCGAAGCTCTAGAATGAGATTCATTCCTCATGCCGTAATGGATACAGAGGAGAAAGCTTCTGCAGACCCAAATTCAGAATCCTCAAGGCGTCTCTACATCGGTAACATACCCAGAACAGTGGACAATGAACAGCTCACTAAAATCGTTGAACAACACGGTGCTGTCGAAAAAGTTCAGGTTTTTATTCCTACACCTCTTCCTTCCATGTCTATTATCAAGAGTTGTGATTAATTATGTTTTGGGTTTGGTTTTGATTAGGTGATGTATGATAAGTACTCGGGACGAAGCCGTAGGTTTGCATTTGCTACAATGAAGTCAGTGGAAGATGCTAATGCTGTGATTGAGAAATTGAATGGAAATGTGAGTTTTCTTCAATCCTTGAGGGCTTCTTTTGCTACTCATTTAGGTTGTAAGATAATGACAAAAGGTTTACTTGTTTACTTAGGCCATTGAAGGGCGTGAGGTTAAGGTTAACATCACAGAGAAACCAATAGCATCATCTCCTGATTTATCACTGCTTCAGTCTGAAGAGTCCGCATTTGTAGATAGTCCTTACAAAGTGTATGTAGGGAATCTAGCAAAGACTGTTACAAAAGAGATGCTTGAGAATTTGTTTTCTGAGAAAGGGAAAGTAGTGAGTGCTAAGGTTTCAAGGGTACCCGGGACTTCGAAATCCAGCGGGTTTGGATTTGTAACTTTCTCTTCAGAAGAAGATGTGGAAGCTGCCATCGTGGCTCTTAACGACTCTGTAAGTGCCAATATTACAATATATTTTATTGTGTAGAGTAGGAGAATTTTTTTTTCTTATCTTGAGGTTTAAACTTGCAGTTGCTGGAAGGACAGAAGATTCGGGTGAACAAGGCGTAGTGGCATCATAAGAAGGAGAAAAGAATTGTTTTTTAAGGAGTTTGTAATGCAAATCATTAGAACATAGTATCATCATCATCATGTAACTTGTATTCATTCTGAGTTGAAAAATGAAAGCATTAAGTTTATTTAACTTTTTCAAAAGTCTGATTTTCTATGCACCCACGATAGGCTGCCAATGTAGCCAACACTCCAAAGTTAAGCAAGGCTACATGTTATCAGTAGCATGTTATGAGTAGCAACAAATAAACATTAAGGCCAGTACAGTCTTCATCGATTTTACACAAGTAATTTAAAGTTACAGTTTTTTTTTGTTGTTGTTGAACAATATGCCCTTTGCAGGCGAAAAAAAAAAAAAGTAGCTCCTTCACTACTTTTTTTGTTACTAAAATGAGTTAAAGGAAGAGTTAAAAAATAGATAAGATGCGATGCTTAGCTTACAGTGTCTTCCTCCACTCTTCTTCTCCGGCGAACCCAATCGGACTTCCTGCTCACCACCTCGTGCCGCCGCCGACTTCGCTGCTTCTCCTTCAAACCTAATCTTTCGCCGTCTTATCCTTCTCCGTCACGCTCACAGTTCCTGGGACCATCTTTCCCTCAGAGGTATACTCTTCTCTTTCTCCTCAAAATCCAAATTCAAATCTCAATCTCTCTCTCTCTCTTTCAACGTTAGACCATGATCGTCCTCTTACCAAAACCGGACAAGCCGATGCAGCCAAAATTGCTCAAATCCTCTCCACACTTGGTTGGCTTCCCCAACTCATTCTCTCAAGGTCTTGATTCCAGACACTTCACTTGCTTCAGTTCAGTTTGTTTGTGTCGTGATTGAGAAACCCTTTTTGTGTGTTGACACTACAGTGATGCGACTCGGACTAGAGAGACGTTGAAGTCAATGCAAGCGCAAGTTGATGGCTTTATGGAGGCTAATGTACATTTCATTCCTAGCTTTTACTCCATTGCTGCTATGGATGGCCAAACTGCTGACCATCTTCAACACATTGTGTCTACATACTCAACCCCTGACATCTCCACTGTCATGTTAGTTGTCTGCATCATTCATCTTCCTTGTGCTGTGTTATCATTTGTAACACAGTTTGATGATAAACAGGTGCATGGGGCATAATAAGGGTTGGGAAGAAGCAGCTTCCATGCTCTCTGGAGCTTCTGTTAAGTTGAAAACATGTAATGCTGCTTTGCTTCAGGCTTTTGGCAACTCCTGGGAAGAGGTTTGCAGATTCCGTCCCTGTTTCGGGATTAACATTACATTTTGATAATGCGTTGGAGATCGGTTTTTGTTTGAATTTGAAACTATTTCTTTCTTTTGGTATCACAGGCTTTTGCATTGGCTGGACCCGGTGGATGGAAACTTGAAGGTGTAGTTGCTCCAGATAGTAGTGTCTTTGTGTAAGATGACTGGAACTATCTAGAGCGTCAAGTTTCCCTTATCTCCATGGTTACAGCCTTGTTTGCATTTTGCATTTGCCAAGTAGTTAAATCTCAGTTTTCAGCTGCTGATGATAAGCAAAGCAAAGAGCTAATTGCATCTCATGTTTGCCTTGTGTAAGATTCTAGCGTCAGGGATATATGTACAAATGCAATCACATTATTCGAATAAAATGAGGATTTGTTTAGCATTTTACTTAAATGACTTTGTTTACTGGTGTCATTTTATGCATGTCAACGTTTAGAGTTGGGATATAGACGAATCCTCAAAGATTCCATGGGTTATTGTGTCTTGGAGGGTCTATATTTTTTAGGGCTTTCCATACAACACTATTGCATTTAAAACCTGACCCAAAACCGATCTGCCAAACCTTATCTCCTCTTTTCATCTTCCCCTTGTGTTCTAAGTGAGCCAGCTCGTACCATATGCTGCTGCTCGATGTATTGCCAAAACGTTCCAATGTCCGCCTTGACGCCTCCATATTCTCTTCCGTCAACTTGAGATCCTTCTGAATCTCATCAAGCACTTTTGTATTCGATGCCAATATGCATATATGTTCAAAAGAAGGCTCAAGACGACCAAGCGTTGTGATGTTAGCTATGAGTGCACGGCGAGCAACTTCCATTACATCTCTAGAAACATACAGTCCCTGTTTTCCGTCTCTGTCTTCTCTCAACTCTATGCTCTTGTAACTTGGGTCCTCCATGCCTTTATGGGTTCTTACTAGCTGTTTCATTTTACCACTTATAATATCATCAGTCAAAAGTAGAGCAAAAGATAATGAGACATTTTTTAATGAAATTTTTATGACAACCTGCATAAGTTGGTATTTGGATCGCCATCTATCAATACGTCGACTAGAGAGCATAATTGCAGCTGCTCCCATCCTAAAGGTACAATTTGGTGGGAGCAACGAGACATCATTGCCTGAGTACCAAGTGAAGCTCACTATCTCGGTGCTCACCACCAAAGCATAAGAGCCTTGATAAGCGTTCAATAGATCTTTGGCTAAATCAATGGCTATGATTCCGGCGCTACACCCCATTCCACCAAGATTGTAGCTCTCTGTGTTATGCCTCAGCTTGTAATGGTTAATCACCATGGCTGATAGAGAAGGTGTGGTGTTGAGGACTCCACAGTTTAGAACCAGGATCTTGATATGCTTCACATTGATTTTTGTTGCTGCAAGAAGTTCATCAATTGCTCCAAAGATCACCATTGCTGCTTCTTCACGGCCATCACGAAGATTGACCTTGTGACCAGGCTTGAACACTACTCTTGGCATGTAGCTCTCCTCTCCTATGCCTGATTGGTCCAGCATTCTTCTTTGAAGCTCAATGGAAGTCTCACTAAAGTTACCAGACTTCCTTGCCAGCTCGATGAAGTTACTTTTCGTGATCTGTACAATTTACATCTACAAAACAACAATGAGAAGAAGGAAAGAAAGAAGAGAATGGTGAGAGAGAAGAGACATAACCTTGAGATGATCAGGTGGGCGATAACAGGAGAAATCGAGAAGGAAAACAGCACAAGGAGTAAGAAAATGGTAGATGAGGAGTAGGAAGAAAAAGAATAAAGGAAAAGCCAAGACTGGGAGAAACCGAGAAACAAAGATGACAAGAAGGAGAAGAGGAGGAAGGACGAAGCAAAAGGTATGGGAGAAAGAAAGAAGGTAAATGTATCCAAGCTTCACGTATTTCAAATTCACAAAGGCGAGGAAATCGGGAAGGCTCTTACGTGACTTTGACTCAACTCCACCATTCACCATCTTCTTTGCCATTTTTTCCATTTCACTAAGCATCAAAACCTTGTGGTCTCTGCTTAAATAATCAAACAAAATGCATCACTTGTAACAGAAAGATGGCTTGGTGCATGTCACCTTTTGAAGTGGCGGGTTTTGCTGCATCATTCATTTGGTGTGGTGTAACTAAACCAAACCTCGGTTCAAATAGTTAAATCAGTTTTTCACCAGTGAGATCTAATCTCCAATTCTCCATCCAAATCTAATGCAATAAACAAGGTAAAAATTTCCCGAACTGAAATGTTTAAGAACATTATCCTTAAAATTTTGATGCTTTGTCCCTCTATCTTGGGACGACATTAAACATAAGATTCAACTACCCATTACATATAACCGTAACGTTCAACACAAAAAATTGTACAGCACATTTCAAACCATACCTCATCTTAATCTTACCAACTCTCACTAATGAAAACTACTCATCCAAGAGATCTCTACAATGTAATAATATTATTACTCGGACCAAAACTTCACAAAAGCTGTCACTAAAGATTTCAGAATTGCCAAAAGGGGATTTGCTTCATGCCCTACCTTATCAGATTGGCCTTTCCACGATTCACTGTGAAAAAAGGAGAAAAAAGTACGGCATGTCAGACCTGTGGAGAACCAAACACAACACAATATCAACAATCTAACAACACAACTGAGACTTGGGAGTTTGTTTACTCACGGTTTAATTCTGTTTAATGGAGCAATGTTTTCTTTCTGGGAGCTTGATTTATCTGAAGCATCAAATTTTCCTTTTTCCGTGGTTGCCTTCTCTACATTTGCGACTCCATTCCTGGCATGGCTACTCATAGTTTCCCTTTTTGCTGTGCCGTTCGTACAACTTCCAGACTGGTACATAATTTAAAAGGTTGCAACGTTTTTCATCGTTAGACTCAGATTCTAGGAGCAATCAACTAACAGCTTGGCACATAGACTGTTTCAACTTAATGCTAACAATATGAGTAAATCAACATCGACTACCAAGACAGGTAAAAGATTCAAGAGGTTGACTATTCCATCAGTAATGTTCTTCTACCACAATCATAAAAATACATTATCCTAAACTCAAACAGGAACAATTAGGAAATATTAACAAAGAAGTCCTGTATCCCACATAACTTTATTGGGACGACCTGCTGAACAAACAATTTTCTTGCGTGGATACCATGATGACTATTTGGTTCAAGTATTCAAATAAAATGTAGAACTACACATTTACTTGGTAAAGCTTACCTTGGTGCCAGATGCTGGCATTTTATGGTCGGTCGTCAAAGTTCCATTACTAAATTCCTTAGTCTCGTGGATGTTCATAACCACCGCCTCTTTAGTATCAACATCAACTGAAGCAGGGTTTACAATTTTCTCTCCGACTTCCTTTTCCACAGGGACAGGAATATGATTTGGTGGTTGACCAGTAATGACTTCTGTTCCATTTTCTTCTAGTACAGCAGAAGAGGGTGAAGAAAACTCTCCAAGGTCAACAGGAGTAATGATGCTGCTCTCGGTTTCTACCTCTGTGTCAGTTTCTTTCCCAGCCTCACAAACTTTATCCAGCTCACTAGGCTGTACATCCAGTGACTCCATTGTTGAAGTCACAGAACTTAACGGAAATGTCTCCACAACTGTTTCTACTGGTATACCAATTGTGTCTACTGTGTTCATCGTCATGTTCGCCATTTCGGTCATGGCTGTTCCAGCATCATTCATTCCTTCTTCACTGTTAAGAGATTTTGAGCCTTCTGATTTAATGGAAGGTGTTTCCTCCAATCTCTTGTCTTTCTCTTCCACATCGAGTTCCTTATCCTCAGGTTTGGTGGCAAAACTATCAAATATTGTCTGTGCTCCATCATGTAGGCCTGCACCCTGGTTGGTATCATTTTCTTCACTGCAAGATGCTTCAAACTGAGTCCTGGATATGTCAGTAGAGCCCACCGACTGGGGTACTAACAGCTCTACGTCCACTTTAAAAAGTTGAGTTCCATTCACTTCCCCGCGATTCAATACATCAGATCCTGTATCATCCAGGCTAACCTGGCTACCATTAATGTTTTCCCCCTTTTCAGGTGACTTGGTCTCCCCAGACTCAGAAGAAAATTTATAATCTTGATTTGATGCAGAATGGAATCCATCCGGGGGCAACGATAATGGGGGCACAGGATCCATCAGGATTGAACTTGACAAACTTTGATTTTGCAAATGGTCAGAGCCTTTTCCATCAAGAATCATGTCAGCAGGACCAAGTACTCGGTTTTCTTGGATTATCTCTCTGACAATCTCCCTTATGGTGTAGAAAGATCCACCCACCTCCTTATGTGTAAGGCTAAGTGAAGGAAAATTCCCGTTGTTTAAGTTCTGATGCCTGAAAATAAACACCAATTACAATAAGTGTGACTGAAAAGAAAAAAAACCCCAAATCTAGCTAAAGGAATGCATACTTCTTAATGAAAGATTCAACAAGCGCCTTTCTCTCCTCTTTGGGAATCCGATTACGCGTCCTCTTGCCTACAGAATCATGTGGCTTAGCTAGAGCAAATATTTGGCCAGCGTAACTAGTGTTGAGAGAGTGCATGTTCTCTCGTCTGTTGTAAATAATCCTGTTGCAGGACAATTATGGAAAAAATCAGAAACAGACAAAGCACCCAATATCATCAAAAAGCATCACAATTCAGTGATACAGATCCGCCTGGTTCATCATTTCCAAACAGAAACTGTTAATACAGGACAAACCACAACAGAGACTCTCAATCCAGAGAAAATTACAAACAGGCGAAGCACACATTGAAGCGAGAGGACAAACTAAATCATTTCAATAGCAAAGAAAAACTCCTTTGATAGCGAATATAGGTGGTTAGGGTTTTACCTGCAACCGCGACGGAGAGAGAGATTAGAAGTGAGGAGTCATTTCTGCAGAACCCTACGCGCGGTAAGTGCACACTGTGTGAGTGTGTGTTGGGAGGAGGCTCAAGCGGGAGTTTTGGTAATTCTTTCCAACTTTTAGGGTCAAAATTGTATTTCTCTCTTTTTTTCTTTCCCTTTCTTTCTTTGTTTACAGTTTTGACCCCTTTCTAGAATTCCAATCTCTTTTCATACCCCAGAAGACCTTTTCAATCAATTTAGACCCTCACCGACTTCCAACATAACTGCTCAGGAGGCTTTGAGTCTGTATGTTTGAAAAGAAATGTAATATATATTACACATGGACGTATTATTTTGACTATAAACATAACTTTATGTGTTACTACCAACATAAAGCATTTTATTTATTACTAGTAAGTTGTACATTCACAAATACAAAAGGATGCTCTTCCAATTCTCAAGCCTCTGAAGTCTCCAAGAACTGGATTATTTTCAAGCGTTCCTCCTCCAAAAGCTCAGGATCTTCTTTCGTTAGTCTCTCCCGGGTTGCGCCATCTACGCTCGTTGGATCATACACTACCTGTTTCATTAAAACAGCAACATTATGTCTTTAAGTCATTCGTCAAGACTTGTCTAACTCCTCTATGTTTAGATACGGAGACACTTACTTTCGCGTAGTTATTGGTATGGCCGTCTTTGTTAGGTCCTATAACTGGCTCGAGCTCATTGTGTGTCCATTCACCATCTATGATGTATTTATATTCAAACTGTCCTTCCTGCGTTTCAAAATTGTGGTCGGTGGTCAGAAAATGACAACAAAAGCAGACACTGAGCTACACGAACTTTTTTCGTTGCCATATTAATACACGAACTGAAATCGTTTTC
>OVAP01000082.1:45020-55323 GCA_900406295.1 Aurinia saxatilis | reverse complement strand
TATTTATACCATTTGGTAATTTGAGAAAAATACTCAACTTTCATGTGTATTAACCCACGAATCGGAAGATTTTTTTACTTGTTTTTTTATGATCTCTAATGGTGTCCAAATTCATGTGTATTAACCCACGAATTGAGGGATTGTTAGAATTGTTTTTTTTAAGATCTCTAACCGTATCCAAAATATTAAGTCATTTATATCATTTTGTAATTTTGGAAATATACTCAACTATCGTGTGTATTAACCCACAAATTTAAAGATTTCTGGTATTTTTTTACATGATCTATTACAGTGTCCAAAATACTAAGGTATTTATACCATTTGGTAGTTTCAGAAAAATATTCAACTTTCATGTGTATTAACCCACGAATTGGAAGATTGAGTTTTTATAATCTCTAATGGTGTCCAAATTCATGTGTATTAACCCACGAATTAAGGGATTGTTTGAATTGTTTTTTTAAAGATCTCTAACCATATCCAAAATATTGAGTCATTTATATCATTTGGTAATTTTGAAAATATACTCAACTATCGTGTGTATTAACCCACAAATTTAAGAATTTCTAGTATTTTATTAGATGATCTTTTACGGTGACCAAAATACTAAGGTATTTATACCATTTGGTAATTTGAGAAAAATACTCAACTTTCATGTGTATTAACCCACGAATTGGAAGATTCTTTGACTTGTTTTTTTTATGATCTCTAATGCTGTCCAAATTCATGTGTATTAACCCACAAATTAAGGGATTGTTGGACTTGTTTTTTTTAAGATCTCTAACCGTATCCAAAATATTAAGTCATTTATATCATTTGGTAATTTTTGAAATATACTCAACTATTGTGTGTATTAACCCACGAATTAAGGGATTCTTGGACTTCTTTAAGATCTCTAACCGTATCCAAAATATTAAGTTATTTGTATCATTTTGTAATTTTGGAAAAATACTCAACTATCATGTGTATTAACCCAAAAAATTTATGGATTTCCAATATTTTTTTTTAAATGATCTCTTACGGTGTCCAAAATACTAAGGTATTGATACCATTTGGTAACTTCAGAAAAAAACACAACTTTCATGTGTATTAACCCACGGATTGGAAGATTCTTTGACTTGTTTTTTTATGATCTCTAATGGTGTTCAAATTCATGTGTATTAACCCACGAATTGATTGAGTATAGGACTTATTTTTTTAAAGATCTCTAACCGTATCCAAAATTATTTTTATATCATTTGATAATTTTAGAAATATACTCAACTATCGTGTGTATTAACCCACAAATTTAAGGATTTCCGGTATTTTTTTACATGATCTCTTACGGTGTCCAAAATACTAAGATATTTATACCATTTGGTAATTTGAGAAAAATACTCAACTTTCATGTGTATTAACCCACGAATCGGAAGACTTTTTTACATGTTTTTTTATGATCTCTAATGGTGTCCAAATTCATGTGTATTAACCCACAAATTAAAGAGATTCTTGGAATTGGTTTTTTTTAAGATCTCTAACCGTATCAAAAATATTAAGTCATTTATATCATTTTGTAATTTTGGAAATATACTCAACTATCGTGTGTATTAACCCACAAATTTATGGATTTCCAGTATTTTTTTTTAAATGATCTCTTACGATGTCCAAAATACTAAGGTATTTATACCATTTGGTTGTTTCAGAAAAATATTCAACTTTCATGTGTATTAACCCACGAATTGGAAGATTGTTTTTTTTATAATCTCTAATGGTGTCCAAATTCATGTGTATTAACCCACGAATTGAGGGATTATTGGACTTATTTTTTAAAGATTTCTAACCGTATCCAAAATATTAAGTCATTTATATCATTTGGTAATTTTTGAAATATACTCAACTATCGTGTGTATTAACCCACAAATTTAAGGATTTCCGGTATTTTTTTACATGATCTCTTACGGTGTCCAAAATACTAAGGTATTTATACCATTTGGTAATTTGAGAAAAATACTCAACTTTCATGTGTATTAACCCACGAATTGGAAGATTCTTTGACTTGTTTTTTTATGATCTCTAATGGTGTCCAAAATCATGTGTATTAACCCACGAATTGAGGGATTGTTGGACTTATTTTTTTAAAGATCTCTAACCGTTCCCAAAATATTAAGTCATTTATATCATTTGGTAATTTTTGAAATAAACTCAACTATCGTGTGTATTAACCCACAAATTTAAGGATTTCCGGTATTTTTTTACATGATCTCTTACGGTGTCCAAAATACTAAGGTATTTATACCATTTGGTAGTTTCAGAAAATACTGAACTTTCGTGTGTATTAACCCACGAATTGGAAGATTCTTTGACTTGTTTTTTTATGATCTCTAATGGTGTCCAAAATCATGTGTAATAACCCACGAATTCAGGGATTGTTGGACTTTTTTTTTAAAGATCTCTAACCATATCCAAAATATTAAGTCATTTATATCATTTGGTAATTTTGGAAATATACTCAACTATCGTGTGTATTAACCCACAAATTTAAGGATTTCCGGTATTTTTTTACATAATCTCTTACGGTGTTTNATTCTTTGACTTGTTTTTTTATGATCTCTAATGGTGTCCAAAATCATGTGTAATAACCCACGAATTCAGGGATTGTTGGACTTTTTTTTTAAAGATCTCTAACCATATCCAAAATATTAAGTCATTTATATCATTTGGTAATTTTGGAAATATACTCAACTATCGTGTGTATTAACCCACAAATTTAAGGATTTCCGGTATTTTTTTACATAATCTCTTACGGTGTTTGAAATACTAAGGTATTTATACCATTTGGTAATTTGAGAAAAATACTCAACTTTCATGTGTATTAACCCACGAATTGGAAGATTGTTTTATTTGTTTTTTTATGATCTCTAACGTTGTCCAATATACTCAATTTTCATGTGTATTAACTCACGAATTGGAAGATTCTTGGACTTGTTTTTAAAGATCTCTAACGGTATCCATAATATTAAGTCATTTTAATAATTTGGTAATTTTGGACAAATACTCAACTTTCGTGTGTATTAATCTATTAACTCACAAATTTAAGGATTTTTCGACATTTCTATGATTTGGTAATTTGGGAAAAATACTCAACTTTCATGCGTATTAACACATGAATTTTTTTTTTAAAAATTGACTTGTTTTTTATAATCTCTGACGGAGTCCAAAAAATCCACAAAAATGTATAGGATATGGATTTATTGAATTGAGGGAACTACAATTATTTATTCATAGAGCAGAAGAAAAAAAAACTATTTAAGAGGGATAATGAGTGATATGATGAGGGATAAAAACATGCCTGCCAAACAAATTCATGACTCTACCTTTGTTTCATTCTCAAGCAACATTTTTCAACTATTCATTTTTTATGTTTAGTCCTAGAAGATCATATTGTATGAAACAGATGTATTTTAAATCAAATTTATTGAATTATATATTAGATATTAAAAATAAAATAAAAAACAATGATGCATATTGATTAACGCAGCCTTTTAGTTATAAAATTGCTCAGTCTAGATATTTACAAAGATATATCTCCAGCTTTATTACAAAGTTAGATATCTTGTGAATCAAGATATTAGCATCTTCTCTTCAAAGATGAAATGTTAACCCATTGATTAAAGAATTTGCCTTTTTCTAAAAGGTAGTGTACTCTCAAGTCTGATACATTTGTGTGTGTACATGATGATTATTATTAATAAAAGAATAGAGGGAATTAAGACTTTAAAGACTTAACCCTTAGGTTTTATAATGTTGAATCTCTCTTTTGTAAAGATACTAACAAACACAAGGACTTGAAATCCAAAATGGCTAATTTAAAGTGTGGAATCCTATATATAAGACCAAAGCTTCAAGTTTGATGCTGGACTTAGTGAAGTCTTGATCTTACAATTCAAGTTGAGAAGAAGGTTGATTGTTGGGGTGATTATCGAGAGGCATGTACTGCGCCATTATCGCTCTTATCTCTGAGTCCATATATGTCTGCAAACACCATAACACATATCCAAAAATCAGCCAATGTATTATCCAATACTGAAGAAGCTTGAAGTGTGAGTATTATAATTTGACAAGCATAAATGTATACCCGGATTCTGTATTTGTAAACAGTGTAAGCTCCCAAAGCAGCTGCACCCAATCCCATTATTATGATCCATATCACCCCCCAGCCCACATCTCCTCTTGCATCTTTACCTGTAACACAATCTTATATCCGTTTAATCTCTATTTTGACATGATTTTATTCCAAGAAACTTGATGAATGCTGCGTAGATATACTGATGCAAATGTCATGCTCTCTGATGTAAAGCAGGCTTCCGCTACAGCTACACTCATAGCTTCCCCATGTGTTCTTGCATTTGCAGCCGCGGCACTGGCACGCTGTTTTCTCCGCACACTCGTCCACATCTGCATTTATAAAAACATCAACATGTGGGGTTCAAGTTTTATGTATGTGTCATAGTTTATCCTAACACCTTCGCAGTTTTTTAGCCCATCTCCCTTGAATCCTGGAGGACATTTGCAGCCTTTAGAATGATCATCCTGACAACAACAAAAAGTGGAAAGAGTCATGAAAGGATAGATGTTAGTTAGCTTAGTTGAGATATGTCAGATTAATTACACGGCAAGCGGAATATGTTCTTCCCATTTGGCTTTTTTTCCAGCATCCTCCATTGTTGATTCCACAACGCAGTGCCCCCGAAGCTGCAATATCCGTATTTAAACATGTGAAGCTTGTATATCATTTAAGAATCTTAGCATATAGTTGAGATTTTCACCTTAACATGTGAAGCTTATACATCATTTTGGAATCATAGCATATAGTTAAGCTTTTTACCTTCACAGTGTGTGTATCCGTCACCCAAAAACTTGACACCTTGAACAATGGGACACTGACATACTCTTCCTCTAAAAGTGTCCTGCACCATTATAATATTAATGCTTGGATCCTTCCAAGACAACATCTACTGATATGTAACATAACTGTGATAAAGAAAAATAAGAAGAATTGATTGTTTAGGATCTTACATACCCTGCAAGCTGTAATATTGGTTTCCTTATCCTCCCAACACCCTCCATTATTTTGTAAACACTCATTGGTTTCTATGTCTGTCCAAACACGCAATCCGAAAACATACATATGTTAAAGGTAATGAATGAAAGGAGAAATGAAAATTAAGTAGAGAAGACCTTCGGTTAAACATATGGGTGGCTCAGTCGTCTCACGAAACCCTGAGCAAAGGGCTTTAAGCACCGCCGATCTCTGCAACTTCCCTGTGGTCAAAAAATCTAAGAATGAGTTGGAAAAGAACATGTCTAGAATGTAGAATTTGCATGCTTCTGACCTCTGTATTGTCTGTTGTTAATCACAATAGTTGGTAGTATTGTCACATCTCCCCGTGAGCCTTTCCCAACCTAACATAAGTAGCAACCAGTTGAGAGCTTTGGACTTTAATGGTTTAAATGTAGAAATAAAGAGGAAAGAAATAATGCTAACTTGTGCTTCTTGCTCATCTTTAAGAACAGGATTCTCAACATCTGCTTCAATGTCTCCGATGCATTTGTCTACCTTCTTGACATCAACACCAAGAGAAGTAATGACTTGATCGGCACACTTTTTGGTATACTTCTCTGCTTTCATGGGACAACGAATAGCGAAGTCGGTGACATAATCCCACCAAAGCCAAGGCTTTCCACTTTCATTGGTGACTCTATAGAAGCAAGCTTGGCGTAGATTCTGAACAATCACGTCTCTCCCATCGTAACCTCTGGAGAAATCTTGCTCGGGGTCTGGTGCACAGTACCTCCCTTTGTTGATACATTGCGTTTTACACTGTCTGCTTGCCAGAAAGGCTTCAGGGCAATACCAAGTGATGTAGTGGGGAGTGAAGCGAGTATAGCCTCCTTTCTCAAGAATCTGAGCAGCTCCTTTGAACCTCTTAAGAAAGCGGATCTGCGCATCACATTTGGGCCCGCATTCGTCATTGCTGTTGGTCCATAACTCGTAGGCCACTCGGTCGTTGGGGTGGGGAAGAGCCTCCCGCCAGTCGAGACTTATGTGAACGGGCTCACCGTGAGCTATAGACGTTTTGATGGCACTCCCAAGAGATCTGCTGAGGAGGGCAGCAGGAATGGTGATGTTCTGAAGGTAATCTGAATCTGAGGTCTCGTCCTCTGGCGCGTCCATGGTGATGAGAGGCTCGGGCCTGTTATCGGCCACCAAGAGTGTCGCGGCACCAGCTCGTTGGGCGTTCCAAGCCTTCAAGGTGAAGTAACAGTCTGGGACACAGATCATTTCATTTAATTAGCTGCCTTGTTCAACAAGTAAACGATCAAAAGAGAGAAGAATATGAGACCTCCTCGATCAACGAGCACAAAAGTGGGCAATCCAGCGGTTCTGGATCGGAAGGAGATTTCAAAATCGTCAAAGTTCTTGCAACCCTTCTGGTTAGCTTTTGGGTAAACCACCGAGCCGGACATGCTTCCCCCGTACTGAGGGACGCCGAAGTTGCCGAGGGCGCATTCGTAGACTCCTCTGATCGACTCAGGCGAAGTCACTCGGATGTTGTTCTTCTCCACTAGGAACTTCCCGGTGCACGAGCCACACCACATCATCACCCATCCTATCACAACTAGCCATGCTTTCTCCATCGCTAGCTCCACAACTTTGATTTCTAAAAATGGTGACAAAAAATTGTTCAAACTAGTCTTCTATTTTTGGCTTTTCTGTTTTGTGAAATTTGAAACTGTCCTCACCACTCAACATATACATCTTCCGCTTCTCTTGCTCGACTCCCCGCGAAAGGATTCATTAGGACTTTGCCTCATTCGTCTTCTATTAAATTCACTTTTCGGATAAATGTTATTCACGCGCCCCGATTCTCGAATTTTCCAAAAACTGCGAAAAACCGTAGACTATAGTCTAGACTTTTCGGGGCCGTGGCGTCCACGCGCTCACCATGCGTGTGGGTTAGATATTTAATTACATGCGCGTTATTATCTTAATGTTTGTTGGGCTAAAAGGCTTAATTCTCATTTACTTTGAGGCCAGATCAATTGAAATAAGCCCTATAAAACAACAAATCCATTCCACATCGACTTGGCGCCCATTTTACCCATAAATAAATGATCCAATAGAGGTGACAAAAAAAAAAAAAGATCCAATCCGTTAACTCTTTTGACAGCGTGATTTTTCAGTATGTGGCTCCGAGATCAAATTCTATTGCTCGTGACATTGCTCGAAGTGTGACAAGAGATGGGCGTTTTCAATCTTACTTAGCGCTAGGGGGTCCTTCTTGGCTTCATGATCGTATACAACACGAAGCGGTTAGCAGCATCTAAATACTCTTTACTTAAGAGTTAGGATTCTTAACCATATTTTTCTTCGTTTAAATTTGGAGCTGTTATCTCCACTGAGTTTTATGTATTCCGACAATATCATACATTTCTTTACATTAATAATAAAATCAGATATCAAAAAAAAAAATTCACTATATATAACTAAATTAATTAGGATATAAGCATAATAAAATTATTCGTATACAAAAATTGCATTCTAATTTAGCAATTTATCTTAAAACCCAAACTGTGAAGAGAAATAAGCACTCATCGATTTTAAACAATTATATATTGTACTATACTAAAAATGATCGGATCTAAGATTTTATGCATTGTGCCCTTGAGTCCGGGACTACATTAATACAAAGTTTATTGACCAAAAAAAAAGATATTCTTTACAGCCACTTGTTGCAATCTATTGGTATACTATAAACTATAAACAGGGGTACTCATTTAATCACAAATGAGGTCACACATAATCCAAACACTATAGTATGACTTGATATCGATTGTTTAATTTTTGAATTAAAAATAAACTTGATATATAGGACTTGTCTCTGTAAATCAAGGCACAAGAATCTGGTGCAAACACAAACCAAATTAAGTTCAAATGAAACCGGCAGTGACATAGATTTGAATGATGATGGCGTAACCCTTACTTTGTTGTTTTCTGGAAATTATAACAGATGATGAGTAGCTAGAAGAAGGATGGAGATGGAACAAATTAAATAAATTGAATTTTAGTCATGTTTATCAGAAATAATATAACATACTGTAGTATGTGTGTAGCTATTTCAGTCAATATGTAAGGCTGACCGAAGAGGATTTTGACCAAAGAAAAGTAGACCAAAGTGTGAATGTTCAAGTGTGTTTATACTCAACCCAACTAACCAACCCATAAATGTCCACACGTACGTTGCTTTCACTCTCAGTCACATCTTCTTAACCTTAGTCTTTGGAGTCATCTACTGATAATATCTATATTATAATTCTAGGAAATTTACACCCAACATACAGTTACCTTGCCTATTAAAAATGTTGAAAATGCATTCCACGTTTTTAACGAAGATACCATGAAATTGAAGCCTAGATTATGTGTACTATCAGACGTAATGATTTTTTGATATTTTCTTCAACTATATCAGGTCACTTAATTATATATATACACGTATATGTCCTTTTCTACATCTATGCAAGTACATGTGCACATTGACATGCATACATAGGCATGATGTTGGGCATTCCAACACCTGGATAAATAATCTTTAATGCATATATTTTTTTAAAGAAAGATTCGTGTCCACTTATCTGATTAATCTCTCCTACCTAGCTAGACTTATATTAAAACCTATGACAAACTTAATTTATATGTATGTGGGTATACTTTTAAATTAGTTGTGCGATGAATCATGCATATCGTGAATGATTAAGGTACCAAACAGTATTCGTCACCCTACCTTTGTTTACTTGAGTATTTAAACAGCAGCTATCTATGGGTTGGGTACTTTGATTAGGATAATCTTAATATTATCCGTTTTTATATTGCATCATATGATATAAGCTCACAATTAACAAAGTTAAAAAGATAAGGGGACCATGAAATGTTAATGATTTTTTTGAAAAAATGAGATGCATTATCGATCTTTGAATCTTTTTTTAAGAACGTACACGTTAAAAGAGACCCATATTCTTGGCTCATGGAAATAAAAGGAGAACTACAAACAACTTTCATATAATTAGGCAATAGAAAAGCCCTCTAACCCAAAAGAGAATATATATATATATATATAGTCAGTTTGTTTTTTCTTCAGATTATATATATGATGATAAAGATTAATTATAATTTAGTTAGTGGGTACTTAGGGCACAAGGGTCAAGAAGGTCTCTTTGTCTTTCCCATCTGCTTCAATAGCAAGTTCATTGACCTGACCACCCATTCTTGTCTCACCACCTTTTGACCATTGATCGGATTTGCATGAGCGAGTCCGGTCTTAGAGAGACTTTTTATTATGAGAAAAATATAAAATCAAATACTCAGTCATAACAAAAAAAACAAAAAAAAATCAAATACTCAGGTATCTTTGATTAAAT
The DNA here is from genome assembly GCA_900406295.1 of Aurinia saxatilis. Classification (NCBI taxonomy): domain Eukaryota; kingdom Viridiplantae; phylum Streptophyta; class Magnoliopsida; order Brassicales; family Brassicaceae; genus Aurinia; species Aurinia saxatilis. Next base: position 45,870 of record OVAP01000082.1, on the reverse strand, counting down.
ACAAAATTTATGACAAATTATTATCATGCGCCTATCATTTTATATGATGATGTTTTAGAGATTTTTGTTTTTAACTTAAGTGATTTTTTAGTTTTTTAGTACTAAAAAAAAAGAGAGAGTAAAATTAAATACATTTTTCATTTGATGTGGCAATTTGTACTATGCATGTTAATTTATTATTTGTTGCATTGTATTTAAGTAGATGATATATGCTAATTTAGTTTATATTTTCTTAATGTATATTAATTAATTTATGTGTAAAATTCATAACATATTAAATTTATGCTTTGATCACTTATGTGATAATTAAGTACTTAATGTTTAAGAATTTTACACAAATTTTGTTTGAGGTCAAACAAGTATAACTTGAAAAAATTGTGGCAACATAAACTTTGGCAAGTTATATGTTTTCTTAGAATGGGAGCAACGGTGGTGTAAAAACAATTAATGGTCAGGGGAAATTGTGGTGCTGCAGGTATCTTCAGTCAAACAGAAAGCATTATCACACAATTCTCCTTCTTCAGGAACAATGTGCAATCAGCCTTACAGGCGGAGACTTTAGCTACTCTTCGCAATGGAAAAAGCCAAGGAGTTGAACCTCCAGCAAATTCATTTCAAGTCGGATTCACAAATCCTTATCAGCCTCGTTAACAGGCAATCAAACCATCTGGATATTTATGGTCCACTGGCGGATATTAGAGATATATGTTCCTGGTTTACTTCTGCAGAATTTAGCCTTATTCCTAGAACTTGTAATACATTAGCTGACTCTTTAGCCAAGCAGGCACTGCAGAACTCAGCCCCCATTTAGATTGAATGAAACTTTGGTAACCAAAAAAAAAAAAAAAAA
>OVAP01000082.1:0-45015 GCA_900406295.1 Aurinia saxatilis | reverse complement strand
AACCAAAAAAAAAAAAAAAAAAGGTCAGAGGAAATTATGAGTCATGATGAATAAAAACCCTAACGCAACCGAAATTGGTATATCTTTGGAATCCAACATTTGGTACGAACTCTTCAACATCTGATTGTGCATCATCAAAATACTACCCTCTTTTCTTACAAAAGAGTATATGTATATATCATTGATCATAGTTTTTGATGACTAAGGGCTATTAAAAACTCGACTCCTAATGAACCGAAAAATTTAAGAAAGTTGGCAACAGTATATATAACCTTGGTGTCTTATTATAAACTCAAAACAAAAGCTTCAAGCAGCTAAGATTGAGACATATAGGCTTATGCAAGCACATAGAGATGTATGAACAAAAAAGTAACACAAGGACATCACAGTATTTAGGAGGAAACATATATAAAAGCTATGTATGATGAGAGAATTGAAGGATGGTCATAAGAAGTCAGGGCTAAAGCCGAAGGCCTCAACAGCGTCGGCAACCTCGGAAGACATCCAGTGATGAGATGGAGACCAGCAGTCTTGTGGCTTCTCATCAGGTGTCATGTATTCAACTTTGGGGTGATCCTGATGGAGCATAGTGGCGGCGGGAGAGGAGAAGGTGGTGCTGGTGCTGGTGCTGGGATGACCAAATCGGATCATGTGGGATCCCTGGTGATCCTCGGGGTCAGAGGTGTCGATGGGGAAATTTGCATAAGCTTGGTGAAGCTGGCAAGTGTGGCGGCCGAAGTAAGTGGTTGAGTACAATGGAGGGTTGTGCTGGATCTTTTGGACTTGCTTCTTTGCCTCACAGTTCTGGTCCTTTGAGTAGGCACACTTGTAGTAACTCCTATCATTTCATCATTTCTCTTTCTTATTAATTAAAGCCATATATCAAGTTAGCTAGCTAGTGTGATTCAATCTTAGAATGATGATTGATACCTTTGGTGATCAGATTCTTTGATCTGCTTTTGACCGTATTTCCTCCAAAGAGCGCCGTCGTGGTAGATCGGGTTTGTGGTTTCATGTCTGCGGTAGTCGGAGCTCTCTGCCATTGATGTCTTTCTGTAACCACAAAGATCACATTTATGATGAACATCATTCTTTAAAAAATTTCAATTGATTCAAGAGGTGAGATTTGTATACCTTCCCCTCTTGTGAGGTGATTTCCTGCTGCTCTCGAGAACAGGAGATGAGTCCTGAGGAGATGAGTTGTTGGAATGGTCGTCTAGCTGATTGGTATCAATCAAGATGGAGAGAGCATCTGAGAAGCAGTGGAGAACGGACTTGGCCAAATCCTCCCTATCCATGGATGAGTTTGTGTCCATGATGAGCTTGAGCTGGTTGGCATACTCATGGCCGTGAAGAAGTGTCTCCATAGCCTTCTCTTGGTAAGATTTCATTTCTTTTTTGAGTTGAGTAATATTGTTTCTTTGGGTCTTGATGAGATTGAGATTACTAGGAAGTAGGAGATTGGGTTTGTTCTATACATTTATAGGTAAAGAGGAGATGAGGAAGTTTCCTATGTGTTGAATTTTTTTAACTATACAACTCGTTATCATTAACTTCTCCCTCGGGACATATACTAATATATAAATGTGTAAATTCGAATTAGGAAAATGTGCGGATTTATGAGTGGTTTGGCTGTGGCCCCCTTAATTGTATAAAAGACAAAAAAACCAGCAAGTGTGTTTACTAGTTGACTTAACTAACAACTCTATTAATTATGTGTAAACTCATTTCTAGGAATCATGACTTTTTTGGATCTCTTTAACTCATTTCTTTGCAAAATCTTCTCTTTTCAGTTAAAGAGGTTTTCCATCTCCAAATGGAAAAAACGAATATATATAACTAAATCTTGTAACTTAGATTAAGAGGCTCTCTAAAACAGGCTCAGCTCCATCCGTCCGTGGACGCTCGGTTCGAAGAAGGCATCACACTTTGGTTTTCATCACGGCAGCCATAGGATTTCATAAGTTTCCTGCTTTTTTATTACAACGAAAGACACATTGGTGTTGTAAAACAGTGTTTAATTTTTTTTAATTATAACAAATTAAAAAAGGGTTAAATTAATTAAGAGTATATTTGGCATATATATTTTGATTAGAGTGAATAGTTACAACATGGGTGAGAGTGAAGTTAGACGAGAGTCCAAAAGGTTAGTCAGGAGGGCACGGCACCTGAGAAGAGGAGAAAGGTGATGGAACGCCGAACAAGCGGGCGTAGAAAACGGAAGAAGAGCCACTTCGATATGTGACGTAGGGCTACGTGACCTCATTCCCATGACGTATTCATGTATTGAAATTGAATTATTATGGATGACAGATCATACTTATTACTTAATTATGCCTTTAATCCAAATCTAATCTCATCATCCAACGATGGATATCAATTCCTGCCCATAAAATATTATTATGCCCAAATTCACATGTGCTTCATTTGGATTTCTACTTCTGTGTCTTACCACTAATTATATGTCTAGATCTAGTACGTATTATTATTATTATAGCTTCCACTTTCTAATTTCCCTTTCCTTCCTTTATAAATAATCCATCTCCTTTTATTAAAACTAGCATTTGCTTCTGCTTCAATATCGGCGGCTGATAGTATTAGCTTTGTGTGACTTTCCAATCTCTCCCATAAGTCAATCTTACGAATTTACCAAAATGAAGATCTTTTTATACTATGTCAATATATAGATGTAACATTTACTAAATCATCTACTAACAGGTTGAGTACTTAAAACAGTGTTAGAAAAAGTTTAATACTTAAAATGGTAATATGCATGCACATTCTGTAGCATGTGAGCAACGGTGTTAGTCTGCTGCACACGTTAGATAACGTGCCCAATGCTAAAAAATCCTGTCCACGTTATAATTGCTTAATCATAGCTCCGATTCTCACCACTTATCCACTAATTACATAAACGATAAAACTTTAATTTGTCTCTACAATTTTGTATACCACCTAACAGTTTCACTCACTGGTCCTCTCTTTTGCCTTGCCTTTTTATTTTACAACGTGCAATATTATTACTACTTTAGACGATCAAGCCGCGTCGACATTAAATACTTAACATATAGGCGTAAGCTTTGTTGACCCCAAAAAGAAGATAAAACATATGTAGTCATCGTAAGGTTTACAAGTCAACAGTCGATCGATGGTTGCCCGATCATAGTATATATGACTAATCAAATGATATAAAGTATACTAGTATATAAACTATTAGCAGCAATGGGTTACTACTAAAATTTAAAGAGACAAAATTAATTATACCCTTTTTTTTTTTTCTTCAATAACAATACTGCATTAGGCTGGGTTCAAACCCAAGCTGTGACGCAGTGACAACTCTAGTACAAACCACTAGGCTACTGTAAAACCAGAATTTCACACCAAGTAATTTATTTAGAGAGTAAAGGGAATTATGGGCTAAATCTTCGTTATGAGCATAAGATAAAGATAAATATGGATTCGACGAATGGTTCATTATATGGAAATGATCATATGATCTAAGTTTACAAGGAATCTCAAGTGAGATGTGTTCAAAGAGAAAGTGTGAAAATTAGTTAGGAACTCGTCGTCTGACTGACTGAATGTCTAAATTGAGATCCCTTTCTGCTGGACTCAAGACTTTATAATATTCTCTAGACCTAACTGTTCATGAATTCACGCAGTCCGTCAGCTGGGTGAATCCTGAAATCTCGGACTCAGTTAGTGCTCCATGATATCCTTTGACTGGCTCGCCCCGCAAGTCTCTCTCAACCAGTTAGTGCTCTGTGACCCCCGCTCTGACTGGTTCAACTTTTCCTGCATCTTGCTCCCAGCTCCCGACTGCGAGTCTGGATCCGAGTCCGACTCCCTAGTCAACCTCTGTACTCCTGAATTCAACTAGTGTATCTGTCTATATATATTAATGTGCTTATTTCTTAGGTGGGCCGGATTTGGTGTCAAATCCAACACCAACAATTGCCCCAACCATTTGAGCGAAGTGATGAGCTAAAAGGGATAATAATGTTGTGATTTGTCTGTGACTGCAATTACTTGGTTTTATTTCCTTCTTGATTTTAAGTGGTCACACTAGACCGCGGTGCGAGTTGGCACTCAGCTTATGGAACCACTATGGGTCAGAATGCGAGATGGTACTTGGCTTGTAGGATCACTCCGGGTCGCAGCGCGAGCTAGTTCTCGGCTTTAAGGACCACTTAGGGTCGCAGTGCGAGTTAGGACTCGGCTTTTAGGACCACTCTAGGTCGCAGTGCGAGTCGGCACTCGGCTTGTAGGACCACTCTCGGTCGTAGTGCGAGTTGGTACTCGGCTTTATGACCACTATGAGTCGCAATGCGAGTTGGGACTCGGCTTCTTAGACCACTCGGGGTCGCAGTGCGAGTTGGCACTCGGTTGTAGTACTACTCGGGGTTGCAATGCGAGTTGGTACACGGCTTTAGCGGATCACTTCGGATCGCGGTACGAGTCGGCACTCGGTTTTCTGGACCACTCGGGGTCGCAGTGCGAGTTGGCACTCGGATTTAGCAGATCACTCTGGATCACGGTACGAGTCGAGACTCGGTTTTTTGGACCACTCTGGGTCGCAATGCGAGTTGGGACTCGGCTTTTAGGACCACTCGGAGTCGTTCGAGGTTGTTTGTTCTTATCGTGTGCTTGAAGAGATCATTTCTCTTCTGAAAGTGCAAACTTATGAGATAGATGAAAAAGTGAGGCGGCTGGACTCGTATGATCGAGCTGCCTACGTACCCAGTCGGGAATCAAGCATAACGTAATTCAGTTGCTTTAAGAACTCAGGGCTCTGGCGGAGACGTGCTCTCGCCATGTCTTTTGGCCAAAAATTTTGTTTCTTCTTCGAAAATTTCCCATCTCGTGGCGCGGTACAACGCGTCATCAAGAGTTGTGGGCGTTTGTATGGTGAGCTTTCTGCGGAATTCAGACTCATACCATAAGCCGTTACGTAGAGCGACTAAGGCCATTACATTGTTGAGATTTGCAGTCTTGACTTTGATCTCTTTGAATTTAGTTATATAAGATCTTAAACTTTCGTTCGGTCCTTGATATAAGTTCCAAAGGTCAGTCACCGAGGCATTCTTCTCGATAAAGTTCGAGTATTGACTCAGGAAGGCATAACTCAATTATGCAAAACTATCAATCGAGTTTTCTTTCAACCCTTCCAAACCAAATCATAAAAAACCCTAAATCATAGAAAACCCTAGAATAATTAAAAAAAATTAATTAATTAAATAAATAATAATAATATTTAAAATTATCCAAATATCCTACTAGGTCACTTGCCTATTCGAGATTATATTTTGTGTTTTAGGGTACGTAAATAGGTTTTAAGACTTTTAACATATATATATATACTGTTTCTCTTTCAAATAATGTCTTGGTCATTTCAATTTGCCTAACATGGGACAAGATAAGTTTGGAATTAAAATCACGTTCTTGGATTCGATTAATAAATGGTGTGTTTTTGTCGTTTCTTTTGATTCAACTTGCGGGTTAGATCTTACTTTACAATTGCTAGATTTAATAGTTTTTCTTAATACAAATTAAATACAAGCAAAGTGTATGATTAGTGACCTAACTAATAGTTAATAGAGACGATGAGATGGTGGTGATAATAGCTTCTTAGTGACCCCATGCTTTGATTGCTCCGAAAGCATATTTTGAGATTCCATTTTTGCAAAGTTATGATTAAAAAATCAAAAGCATTAAATATTGCTGGTAGCTGACAGATGACCTTGCATTTTTAGGATATTTATGTAATATATTGCTTAATTAATCTTGAATCACAAATTTGGAATAAAAATATCTAATGGTTTGGACATATATATGTGTTGCTCAGATGTAGGAATCATTAATATTCAAGACATTAAGAGTTTAGGGATCCAAAGAAACTTTCTCAATTTGGTCATAAATATACAAGATTAAATGCATTTTGAATACGATACAATATGGTAAATAAAATGACGACAGCATATTTTTGGAATTACTGCTACTATTAGGCCTTTTTTAATTAAATGGGCCTGAAAATAAATGAAAACGACGCTAAAAAAAAGGCCACATATGATGCGCGGACAAATGCATGTATTTTACCCACACGCACCATAAGCGCGTGAACACCAACGCGCTGAAATCTCTGGACTATATAGTCTACGCTTTTTGGCGGTTTTTGGAAATTTTGGGAATCCGGGCGCGTGAGGATTTATTTTCCAAAGAAGCCCAAAGTTAATAGGATGCGTTTTATATTTTCGGCCCAAAACGTTTTTCAACTCTCCCGCCTTTCTCCCGAAATCTTTAATTTCTTATAAATATAATTGTGGGAAAATTAAAATTAAAAATGAAACGATTTTTGATTAAATGTATTGAATGAATGCATTTTGGAAAGAGAGAAGTTGATAGTGATACAATGTGGTAAAAAAAAATGACGAGAGCAGATTTTTGGACGAATATGTTTTCCCGCGGGCCTAAAACAAGAGAACAAAGTGAAACTATGGGGCTTTGGAAGAGAGAGAGAGAGCCCAACAGAAAAGGGCTTATTGTAATGAGGCATTACACAAGACAGAAAGAATCAAGGTGGAGGTGGTGTTCCATCATCCAAGGCCCAGCTTCGGTCGAGACTGCTCTTCTCCTCAGCATCAGCATCAGCATCAGGCATTGGTTCCTGCAGTTACATTCCCAGATGATCAATAAAATGGAAGCATTTAATCTGACAAAATGAGAGTGGGGGGCATTACGAAGCTGAAGCTGAAGCGTTTCCTCTTCTCTTCTTCTTTCACTCTCAGAGATCGGATTGGTGAAATCTTCTGATGAACAGAGATATCAATTAGCAAAAACAAAAAAAAAAAACACAAAAACTGTAACAAGCTTAAGAGAATATAGGCCATGGGTTGCTTACGGAGGAATAGGCGTGGAGCTCCTTCAATCGAAAGAGACGATCGACCTGGATTTCAAGTGTTTTCTGGATCTCCCCTCTCCCGAGAAGCTCTGCCATTTGCAGATCCAAGGCTGCGTCTCTGTCCTTGAGCAGTTTCTCCGTGCTCTCCCGATCCTTTCTAAGCCTCTCGAGTTTCTTCTTGAAGGCGGTCAGCTCCTCCGCAAGAGAGGCGTCAACAATCTTTTTCTGATTGAAAATGGAAACAAGAGGCTTCTTGACAGAATCTGATGCTGTTTGTGTTTGGTCTGGGAAGATGTTCCTGGGCTGAAGAGCCTTTCGACCTGAAGATGATTTCTTCATATTTGTGTAGACTGTAGTGGCACAGAGAGAAAGAAAGCTTTATTAGTCTTTGCTGCTTTTGAATTTGAAATGGGTTCGGCGCTTAACGGCTACTTTTTAGTTTTCTCCTTCTTTTTTTGTCTTATTGAATCATGATTCCTCTCTTTCTGTGTCCTTTATAGCATTAATGAATGTGGTTTTGTGTATTGATTAGAGAGCAGAGTACAATGAATGTTAACAACATGGGCTTTGGTTGGGCTTTGTATCTTTGAAATGGGGGATGATGATGACGACGACAGCTCCAAAGCTAATCCACACACAACACAAGGATTAGAATCAGATGGCCTCTCTTCTCTCTCCGGCCACCACCGGTGCTTTCCATCCCCGTCTCAGGTCCTTCACGGCCACTCCCTTTCCATCCCACCGGAGCTGCTTGAGATGCAGCTTCTCTCCCGAGGACATTTCACTCCCTGCCTTGGACCAGTTTCAGCAGTCTGTGGGCAGATTCTCTGACACTCAGAAATGGGAGTTCCTTGTGCCCGCCGGGATATTCTGGTTTTACCTCACTGCAAGGCCTGGTGTTCTCATTGGCGCCATTGACGCCTACCTTCTCGCTCCCCTCCAGCTTGGCCTTGACACTCTCCTCGGCACTCGCAGCTTGAAGGCCTCTGATTTCTTGGTCTCTGATAAACTCGGCGAAGGCTCTTTCGGCGTCGTCTACTCTGGCGTCCTTCTTCCCAAGAACTCTACTCCTAATGTTTCCAAGGCAACACTCAAAGCTAAAGGCTTTACCGGCGACTTCAAGCAGAGAGTCATTCTCAAGAAGGTCAAGCTGGGAGTGCGAGGGGCCGAGGAATTCGGAGAGTACGAAGAGTGGTTCAACTACAGGCTCTCCAGGGCTGCTCCTGACACCTGCGCAGAGTTTCTCGGAAGCGTTGTCGCCGACAAGACCAACACTATGTTTACCAAAGGTGGCAAATGGCTTGTCTGGAGGTTCGAGGTCTGCTCTTCCCATGAACCTTTCTTTAATCACATTTAGATTGTTTGTGTTGAGACTTGAGAGCTTTCTTTTTCAACAGGGAGACCTTGATCTCGCTGATTACATGAAAGATCGGAGCTTTCCTTCCAATCTGGAGTCCATCATGTTTGGCCGTGTTCTTCAAGGAGTGGAGTCTGTCAAACGCCGTGCATTGATCATTAAGCAGATCATGCGCCAGATCATCACATCTCTCAAGAAGATCCACGACACTGGCATTGTTCACAGGGATGTCAAACCAGCCAACTTGGTGGTTACAAAGAAGGGGCAGATTAAGCTCATAGACTTCGGTGCAGCTGCTGATCTCCGCATTGGCAAGAACTACATCCCCGACCGCACATTGCTCGATCCTGATTACTGTCCCCCTGAGCTCTATGTCCTCCCTGAGGAAACGCCAAGTCCTCCTCCCGAGCCCATTGCCGCCTTGCTCTCCCCCATTCTCTGGCAGGTAATTTTCTCCATCTCTGTCTTCTTCATACATATTCACTCAAACTGTCTCTCTCATTTTGGAGTTTTGATTCTTACAGTTGAACAGTCCGGATCTCTTTGATATGTATTCTGCTGGGATTGTGCTTCTGCAAATGGCGGTTCCATCCTTGAGGTCCACTGCAGGTCTCAAGAATTTCAATTCGGAGATAAAGTCAGTTGAATATGACCTGAATAGATGGCGGGACAGGACTCGCACAAGGCCAGACTTGAGCATACTAGATTTGGACTCGGGCAGAGGGTGGGACCTTGTCACTAAACTCATATCCGAGAGAGGTTCTCTGAGACGCGGACGTCTTTCTGCTGCTGCTGCTCTCAGACACCCTTATTTTTTGTTGGGTGGTGATCAAGCAGCTGCCGTTCTTTCAAAGCTTAGTTTCAGCAAATAACTCTGCTTCATTCTTATGATGATGTATATGTACACAACAACACAACTTTGTTCCTCAAATAAATCTATTGTATATGCTCTGCTTCTTGACTCACAATCATCAGGTGTTATTTACTGGCTGCAGAGGTATGTTTGTATTCTTATAATCTCACTCCATAAGATGTTCACTCATCTTGATTCACATATATATTAAACACTTGTATACACTGATCTTTGTATTCACGTAACTGTGGTTCACAAAAGGTTTTAATGCTTAAAGCTCGTCGTGCGAGAGGAGGGCATCCAGAGCAGTGTGATTCTTTTTCTTGCATCCCCACTTGCATCTCCAGCCACACAAGGAGTTAAAGATGGCAAGTCGTTTGGACTGCAGGGCTATGATTTTTGAAGCTGTGTGAGCTCTTGTGAGGTAAACTGCGTAGCCATCATCCATGAACTCTGCTCCCTGAGGGAAGACCTGCCACACCAGACTTCCGGCACCAGCCCCTCCTTTCCTTGTTGAGTTGAGGGTCATCTTGTACACTGTATTCAACATCATGTCACGGAAAGACGTGTTGAAACCAGGGTCATGTGCGGACACACCAAACTCTGTGAACAGAACCGGCATGCCCAGGTACATCTCTGCATCATCCACATGAGCTTGCATCCACGAGCTGGTGAATTCCAGGAAAGAATCTGACACAGCCGGGGATATCCTACAGTTTGCAATTTATTAACTGCATTTCAGCTAGTCTCTGTTATCAGATTGCGGGCATTGTCTGTTCATGGTTTTTTTGCATCAAAAACTTACCAGGAATCCGGATAAACATGAACCGAAGCAAAATCGATGCCAAGAGCCTGATTATTTCTGATGAAGTCAGTTCCAACTTGTGCAGCGTAGGGGTTGGGATTGAACTTGGTGCGCGCTGGGGCAGAGGGACCATAGAAGCCTTCAAGTCCAATCTCCACCAAATGTTTAGCATCTAAGCTCTTCACGAACACTGCCATTTCTTGTATCCAAGACTGGAGTTTGTCACCGGAGGGATCAGAGGGACAACGAGGCTCATTCATGAGTTCCCAGGCGAAGATTGTTGGGTCGTTCTTGTAAGTGATGTTTGTGAAGGTGTTCACTCTATTCAGCACCGTCTGCAATGAACCCACATTCACTTTACAAAATTTCCCGAATGGTTAAGAAAATACTTGTTATCTTTGGATGGATAACAACGAATTGAGCGAGAACGGATGGTATACTCACTCGGACATGGGATTTGTAGAAGTCTCTGAGGGTGGGGTTGGTGAAGAAGTCATCATCAGAGGTCAAATTAAGGCCGGAGGCATTGCCCCATTTGACGTACTGAGCTTTACCACCATAGGCGTCCCAATTGTTGACTAATGACAGTATAAGTCTGATCTTGTACTTTCTGGCCTCACTTACCACAAAGTCCAGGGCCTGCCAATTGCCCAAAACCTTTAAACAGAAGAGAGCCAATAAAGTAAGAAGCTTTAGGTGTAGATAAATAGATACCTTGAAGACATCTTCATCGTAAACAGAGGGGGATTTCTGGAGAGCTCTCCATTGGCCGTCGTTGAAAGCCCATGTCCTGCCTACTGTCATTCCAACCGCAGAGGCCTGTTGGAACACTTCCGTCACTTTGCCTCTCGTAGAATTGTCAGCTGCAAGAGTCATCATCCAGTATGTGTTGAAGCCATTGACGTAGAATGGTTGTCCGTTTAGGGTGAATTGCTTTCCTGTTGTCTGCACCATCTCCCATTCATCGTCTTCTTCTACTGATTCTGAGTTAACCCTGCAAAAACAAGTCCCAATCTGTCATTCTTCCCTCTGAAATATTGAAAAATAATTGAATCATCATAGTAAGAGTACCCATGGGACTCGCTGTCAAAGTCTGCCAGAGCTCTGTTTTGTGTGAGAATCATGAAAACCAAAGTACAGAGCACAATTCCAAATCCGAGAGGGTCCTTCATTTTCGCAGGTTTATGAATGAAAATAGCTTCATCTTCATATGGTTGCAAATTTAGGTATATATTCATACCAACAAAGCTAATAATAAACTTATTAAACCCAAACATTTAACTTACAAGGCAAGAGAAACTTTCCTAGGTTTCAGCGACCCCTTGCAAATCCAGATGAAACTTGAAGCACATGTTGTAAAGATATATCATAGGACTTCAAATGTGAGAAAACTGCAAAGTAATGTGTCACTGCTAAGCTAAGATTGGAAGCACACCCTATTCTATAGTGGAGTTAGTTGACATGTCAAACTCAATCTCTTTCTTGCAAGCTTCAGACCAACACTATCATTTATGTCATTTCACAGAGAAGGTGATGGACTCCAGAAAGCTTAGTATATCTTCCGGAAGAATTAAAGAGAAAAAAATCAGGCAAAAAGGGCAAATTCAGACAGTACTACAGGTATGCACCACTTTTTTTTCTGGATTTCTGGTAAAGCAAAACCCACTTCGGCGTGACATCTTAATAGCCGGAAACAGAAATAAGGAACTCATGTTTTTGCACTACTTGTCAATTTTTTTCTCAGCAACAGAAGAACTTCTTTTCGTAAATAAATACACTGGTCAAACATCTCACAAAGTTTTCCGTGAGTTTTGGCTCAGCATGGTTCTGACGGTCCTACATCTCTCGGAATGGAAGAAGTTTAATTGGTATGATGAAGAAAACATCTTCTGGTACAAGATTGCACAAATGATGATCAAAATTGGAAGAAAAATTGTATCGAAGAAACCTCGATAAATCTTACAATGGAACCTTGCAGATCATCGCCAGCACGTGGCTCTTGAAGTTCCGTTACTTTATGAGTTATTCACAGGGTTTGGTTCTTTGATTGATGCTACTAAACCACACTGCACAAGAACACAAACTCAGATGTATTATGTTTATACTTTGACATCTCCTCATCATTCCCTAGATCAGAACACAGAAATCAGATACTTTCTACATACCATGTCACATCTGAGAGTGAAAAAACCTTTGTCCTCCGTGAGGACTGTGTCAGGACTTTTGCAGCAGGTGCAGATCACGAATGCATCTAAGACACAAGGAGTAGATGTCAGACACGACTCCCACTGGTAAACAAAACAGATGAAATTCAAATAATGGAAATTTACCAATGTATCTCCGGAACACAGCTTGGAAATCATTAGAAGACACTAGACAGTTAATCTCTAGCCGCTGATGTTTGTTGAGAAATCCTTTGGTGTCCATTTGGCCAAGTAAGAATTGCATGACATGTTCCGGCTTCCTATGCATTCTGAGCAATATATATAACCTTCAGAAACAATACAGGTCTCAACACCAAAAGATGAATTAACAAAACAAGTATGTACGTTGTGCAGAGATGAGCAAAGTTTAGACAAAGTGTAGTAGTCTGGGCAAGAAGCTGGGGAAGTGGCATCACAGTTCTTGGGCTCTCAGCAGAAACATGGAGATCTTCCTCACGAAGCATATCAAACATTCTACTCAAGAGCTGCAGAGCACAGACAAGCTGATATCATAATATAAAGAGAAAACTCAAAGCTGAGGTAAAAGTACCTCTTCATAGCCATAATCGGGGTCAAAGTTGTGGGCGGTACGGAGGTCTGATGCTTTCCCCTCTGTTACATCAAACATCAATAATCAAATTAACAAAAAATAGAGAATTGGGACAATAAATGCTTCTTTGGTACCATCTTGGTCTAGTAAAGGCTTCTTCGTCTTCTTTTTCTTCTTTTTGGAAGGATCAAATTTACAGACCTACGATACAAACAACAGAACAACAAGCTTTAGCCAACAGTGAATCAAAAGTGTTATCAGCGAAGCGAAGCGAAGCGACACGACACATACCCATGCCGATTCCTCCTCAAGCTTTCGCTCTAACTCAAAATCACCCATCTTCGCCGGCGGGTCCTTAATCGGAATGTTACGGACAGATTAAATTAAAACGAGACGATGAGGCCTTAAAATTGGGCCGCTACGGATAGATTAAATTAAAATGAGACGATGAGGCCTTAAAATTAGGGCGCTATTGGGCCTTAAGTCAAGAAGTTATACATTTTTGAGAAAGCCTTTTTACAATGTTACGGTGGTGTAAGATCATATTACATTGCTCCAATAAATTTGGTTAGAGTGTGAGATCCGTCAGCGAGGAGTGATGCTTGGGACAACGCCGCTGCTGAGATCACTTCCTAAAAGGCTCGAAGACTCGTACATGTCTCTCGTCACATTCGACGATGATGTTGAGAGCACCGAGGAGCACGAAGGCGTTTCCCCCCTGTCTCTGTCTCTATATGGGATCAGTCCCTCCAGCTCTTTCACCACCTCTGCCATTGCTGGCCTCATATCCGGTGAGTCGTGGCTACACCTCAGTGCCAATGCCGCAAACTTCTCTGCGCTTTCCAGCGACCACGCCTCCATTCTCTTGTCTATCACCGACACCAAGCTATCCGCTGTCTTCACCTCTCTCACGATGTTTTTCCCATGGGATATAGCGTGCATACCTGTCAGCAGCTCCAGGAACACAACTCCAAGGCTGTACACGTCGCTCTTATCCGTCAGCTTGTGTGTCAGGAAGTATTCCGGATCCAGGTACCCCTGCATTATACATTCACAACTAAGCAATGGATGCCATATGTGTTCATTCCTTTTTATTTCACAAGTCACTCACTGGAGTTCCACGGACAACGGTTGAGACGTGTTTCGGCACATCCTCTTCGTCCTCCAAAGCAGGAGCAAGACGGGACAGTCCAAAGTCTGCAACTTTTGCATTGAAGTTGGGGTCCAGTAGGATATTACTGGCTTTGATGTCTCGGTGGAACACCGGCGGGTTCGCTTCTGTGTGAAGATACAGAATACCCCTGGCTGCCCCCAACGCAACTCGAATCCTCATCCCAAAGCTCAATGCCTCCTTCCCTTTAGCTGCATCACCACATATTTTATCAAATGAAACACATCCAAAACAACTCCCATGAATGTTAGTGCTTTTGTACCAGACAACCAGTCACGCAAGGTGCCATTGGGCATGAATTCGTACACCAGCATCTGCACAGTCAGCAACTTTATAAGCAATCTAAGATAGCCAACTGATAACACCTTATTCAGGCTGCTATACTGGGCAGCAAGAGACTACCTGCTCGCCTTCTTCGTCACAATACCCGATCAGTGACACTAGATTTCTGTGATGTAGCCTCGACAGCAACTC
This sequence comes from Aurinia saxatilis, assembly GCA_900406295.1. Taxonomy (NCBI): domain Eukaryota; kingdom Viridiplantae; phylum Streptophyta; class Magnoliopsida; order Brassicales; family Brassicaceae; genus Aurinia; species Aurinia saxatilis. The sequence continues at coordinate 30,703 of OVAP01000082.1, read as the reverse complement.
TATTTCATTCAAGAACTCCTTTTCACCTTGCAGAGATCCTTCATCTGCTCGCTTTATTGCTGCTACCGTTCTGTCAGATAACACACCTCTATAAACCTTTCCATATCCTCCGCGTCCAACTAGAGCTGAGCTGCTAAAATCGTCGGTGGCCTCCGCTAGTTCTTTGAAAGTGAAGCCTCTTATCCCAGAATTCAGCAAGGAAGCCTTCGAGGCTGGCCAGATTCAAATAAAGTTGGTTCTAAATCTTAGTGGGATAGACTGAGAATTGCAAGATTCAATTACACTTACATGACCGCCTTCTAGATATCTCACGCTCATGCTTGCTGTATCTTCTAAGCAATACGACTGCAGCAATGGCAGAGATTGCAACGGCAATCACCACAGCCCCTGCAGTTATTCCTGCCAAATGTCCCCAGCTGACGCCTTTCCTATCACCGTTGAAGTTAACTGAGAAGATAAAGTAAACTTCCAGTCAGCAGGCAATCTAGGTTTAACTGATTTATTTAAGTAACAGAGGCCCACCATATGAATAAGGTCCCTGCAGAGTGAAGTTGAGTAGCTCATACGGGCCAAATAAGTCACTACCAGGAAATCTCCATGATGCAAATACACCTCGTATTCTGACAACTTCACTAGTGTTAAATGTTGATCTCGATTCATCAACTTTCGGAAAAAGTTTCAGATACATCCTCAGACGAGGCCCTTTCTCCCATTGATATGAGTCGATCCAGAGCTGATATGGTTCCATTTTTAGAAAATCGGTAACATACTCACCAAATTGATCAAGATATGGAGGGAAGTATGAGAAACTAGGACTCTTTAGACGATATCCAATCTTGAGAGGCGCTGCACAAAAGCATCGTAATGGGGATGCTGGACTGTATTCGTAAAAGTCATGAGTGGGACAGGCTAGAGGAGGACAGTCCAGCGCAGAATTAGTTGAGTTGATTGGTGTTGATGTCCACTCCTTCCCTATTGATTCACAGAAGAGGCCTGCGTTTGATATGCTTCCGTTCTTGCATATCGGATTACCATCCAGCCTGGAGATGAATTAACCTTACCGCAATAAGCATTCAAGATAGCACATCAAATTGCTAACCATGATACAGATACGACTACCGAGCACCTTAAAGTGACATTTTCTGGAGGGGTTAGATCTCCTTGAACATGCGACAGAGAATTATTCCTGAGATCACTGTAGGTATTGGGAGAAAACAGAGATATTAATGAACTGCAAGTTACTGTCAATGAAGGAGAGAAACAAGAATTTTACAGTAGAAGTCGAGCTTTCTTCGGTAATGAGATAGTCAGCCACAGGGAATCAGGGACAGATCCAGATAACACATTGTTCTTCAGCAATCTGCAGAAAAAAAAGAGAATTTTAAATTTGCATAGTCGACACTGCTAATTCTATACGGATATCGAGAAACGTCAACATAATTTCTCACAGCATCTGAAGCATAGGGAGGTCTGAGAAGCTCTGGGGAATGGATCCGTTTAGTATGTTGTTTGATAAAGCACTGCAATCAGCCAATATGAAACTCAAAGAAATAAGGTATATGTGTAAACAGAATTGAAGGCCAACTGTTAAGAGAGAGCATACATGGTAGTCAGAGCCTCGGAAAATTTAGACGAAGGTATAGGTCCTGTAAGCTTATTCCAGCTAAGATCCCTGTGGCAAACAAAAAGCACAAGAACATTCACAACATGGGAAAGAGAATACATGCATTGTGATTGATCAGAACTTACAAGTATTTGAGACGAGGCATTCTGCTAAAATCAGGAAGAGCTCCTTTCAAACTACAATTTCTAAGACTCCTGTAAGAGGGAAAAGACAAAAGCACATAATAAGCTCTCTATATCTTTGAAATGAAAAAAAGACTTTTGACAACGGCGGCAAATAACTTACAGCTTCAGCATACTTGAAAAGTTTCCATAGGAAGCTGGTATATCAGATCCACTGAAGTTGTTATTATCCAGTTGCCTGCAGTGAGAAGACGATAACCATGAATCTAACAACTACCTGTAGATGAGGGAAAGCACACAATAGAGAAACATACAAGATTTGCAGGTTTGGCAATGCAGAGAGTTCTGGTGGGAGATTTCCAGATAAATTATTGTTGTCTAGCAACCTGTAAATTTAGTGTGACCACTTTAAACATCATGATGTCCCAAATCATGGAAACAGAAGCAACATTTTCGCAAGACTCACACGTGAAATATGTTTGTAAGATTGGAAAGCTCAACTGGAATCTGGCCGCTCAAGGAATTATTGTTGAAGTGACTGTCAAAGCCAAAAGCAAAATCTGTGAGATAATAGTTCCAAAACCTGCGTCTGAGGTTTGATATCATTGTCTGGCTTGATGTTAAGACTCACAGATGTTTCACTTTTTTCAAGTTGGAAAAGGACTTTGGTATTGGCCCTGTGATGTTATTCTCATCTATCTGGAACCTGTTCAGGTTCGAAAGATAGCCGAGTTCGCTTGGTAAAGGGCCTGAAAGTTTGTTTCCATTCAACAGCCTGACGACAGATAACAGAGTCAGAAGATAACAAAGCAAACACAAAATGCTTATCAAGAGAAAGTGATTATTTATCTGGTTGGTCCAACTTACAAGAGTACCAGGGATGATATCTGTCCTATCTCCTTTGGAATTGAACCACTTAAATCGTTCCACATGAAATCTCTTCACAAAGGCAGCATGAAAAGAGATATTTCATACTCCGTAGAAATCGGTGTAATCAAAATATGAGGTGTTCCAAAATTCACATTTTGTGAAGCTTTTACATCATGAAACTTACAATATTTCAAGGTGAACTAATTTTCGGAGATCTGGTGACAAGGTCCCAGAGAGATTCATATTCATCAGCAGGCTGTTTGGCAACAAAAGAAAGGATCAGGGAAGGAATCGCATAATAGAAATAGGTGGGCATGTATGTAAACAACAGAAGCAAGAAGGAGGGTGATAAGCAAAAAACATACAGTTCTTGGACATGAAGGTAGTCGTCAGTACCAATCTCATCAAAGCAGATAACTCCAGTCCAATTTGATCTGCAAGGGTCTCCTCTGTTCCAGTTTCTCAAATTGTCTTGAGGATCAATTAAGCTTCTCTTAACTGATCGTAAAGCATTGACTGGAAATGGAAAAGATAGTTTTTTTTTGCAAAAGGATTACTAACTAGAAGTAAAAGAGAGAGGAAAGCAAGTTGTAAAAGTGGAGGCACCTTCTGAAGGGTCTGTTCTCTGAGCATGGGAAAGAAGAAGCAGGCAACAACAGGTAAGAAGGAGGATATGCAGATAGACTATTTGAGACAGTACCATGACGCCCTCCTTTGGAAAGAAACTAGGCAGTAGGAAGATGGGTATCAAATGAAGCCACCCTCCGTGAAGATGGTATTTATGACAGAGCAGCTAAAATCCAAATCCAACCCCACACATTCAGAAGATCCTTACCTCAAACTCCTCTTAATCCGCCCCCTATGAGAAGCAAGTGGATAAGAATCTGCGGACAAGTCAAAAGATGCAGACAAGAAAAAAAAATCAAAGAGCATTGATGGGGAGTTAGATAATCATTGAAATGAATCGAGGGAGGACCTTCAGGAAGAATGAATCCGACTTGTCTCCCATTAAAATTAAGAAAAATGAAAAAGCTTAAACCTTTATGGACAAAGTGGTAAACTTTCGGGAGAGGGTTGACTCTACCTGCTCCGTCGTCGTGCATCGTGTTTGACAAAGTAGCAGTACAACTAGAAAGGATACGGAAACCCATTGACACGCTCCTCTGGGTCCCCACTCCGTTTTTATTTTATTTATATATTAAGTTTAGTGTGAACACTGTTTTTATATTATACTTAATTAGCGTCAAATCTACAAATAAACTGGACAAGCAAGCAATTAAGGTGATCATTCAGCGGGGTGAGATGGAGGGAATGACGCCACTGACGAGCTCGTTGGCTGTGAACTGTGAGTATGAAGAATAGTTGTCTCTTGTGGAGGATGCAGCTGCGAAGCCTGACATTCCCGACGCAGATGATTGCACTGAAGGGCTTGACAATGCCTTCTCTTCCTTTGGGAGCATCCCGTACAGGTTCTCCAGCTCCCTCACTATTTCCAGCATCCTCGGCCTCTCTTCCGGGTTGTCCCTGCAACATTTCATTGCCATCTCCATGAATCTCGTCACACACTCCTCCGAGTACTGCCCCATGCTCCTGTCTACCACCGACAGCATCATCCCTGCTTCACACGCTTCGTTCACCTCCCGGACGATGTTTCTTCCGTGCGAGATTGGGCGCATCCCTGTGAGAATCTCCAGAAACACGATCCCCAGGCTGTATACGTCACTCTTCTCTGTTAGCCTGTGGCTCAAGTAGTACTCTGGATCCACGTATCCCTGCATTGCATTTGCATTGCTTCAACATTTCATTTACTTTCCTAATATGGGTCAAAGCAGAGGACTTACAGGGGTGCCTTTTACAATGGTCGTTACATGGTCCCTTTGCACTCCCACACCGTCCAGTGCTATGAGCTTCGAGATTCCAAAGTCTGCTACTTTCGGGTTCAACTTGCTGTCTAGCAGAATGTTGCTGGGTTTTATGTCCCGATGGATGATTGGTGGGTCAGCTTCTGTGTGCAGATACAAAACCCCTCTCGCAGACCCCAGTGCTATTCTCAGTCTCACCGCATAACTCAGCGGCTTTCTGAACCTCGCTGCAGCCATCATTAAGATCAATCACAATCCTCTTTTTATATGTACAAGTACAAGAAAAGACAAGGACGTGGAGGTGACTATACCAGAGAGTGCGTCTTGAAGAGAGCCGTTGGGCATGAACTCATACACCAACATCTGCAAAAGACATAACAATATAAGCTTCAAACTAAAACGTTGAGAGGAAAAGAGAGGTTTGCAATCACCTGTTCTCCTTGCTGATCGCAGTAGCCAAGCAAGGAAACAAGGTTCCGGTGGTGTAGCCGTGAGAGCAACTCGATCTCGGTGTAGAACTCTTTCTGCCCTTGCAGAGATCCTTGCTCTGCACGTTTGACCGCCACAATCAGGCCATCTGGTAAATGGCCTCTGTACACCTTCCCATATCCTCCTCTGCCAATCTCGGAGAGCTCACTGAAACTGCTCGTTGCTGAATCAAGTTCCCGGAAATTGTAACCCTTCACGCTCTCCATGTTCATTGGAGATTTTGGAACTAATCCAAGGAGAACATCATTAGTCACTGGTTTTTAGGAAATTATAATGAATGAGTAGCTAGCTAGTCTTCACTTACTCGGCGGTTGTTGTCGTTCCATGTCAATTTTCTTAAGTTTTCTGTGTTGTTTTCTTCTCCTGTTGAAGAGGACTAATGCTAGAGAGGATAATGCGAGGAAGAAAGCAATGACTCCTACAATGATTCCAGTTTTGGCGCCTTTGCTCATTCCGGAGTTGTTGGGGTCATTGAGTCTAACTGCATCATGCAAGCAACAGCAACATAAATAACCTTTTGGTTTACAAATATGAGTAGTACTAGTACAGGTGGGTATTACCTTCTCTGTAAGGACCGTCGAGGTTGATATACATAATCTCATAGGGGCCAAGAGAATCATCAGTATCCAGAGAGAAAGTTGCAAAGAAGTCAACAATACGTTGAAGCTCTGTGGCGTTGAATTTGCTGCTGGACTCACTGTACTCGGGGAAGATCTTCATGTTGATGGCTAGCCTTGGACCCGTATGCCATGAGAATGATTCTATAGAGATCTGATACAGGTTTATCCCAAGATTAGAGGCTACATCGACCATGTAGGCGAGGGTGTAAGGTCGAAAGTCAGAGAAACTTGGACTCCTGAGCCGAAGTCCAATGCCAAGGGGTGCAGCGCAGAAGCATGGTTGTGGAGACCCAATCACGTAGTCGAAGTTTTCGCTTAAAGGGCAAGACTGGCGTTTGCAGTCTCCTGTGGTAGAGTTTTCCAAGGAACTTCCTGGAGCCTCCACTTCTACTGTTGAGATCCCACAGAGATTAGCTATGCTTGGATCATTTACTCTTGCACAAACAGGGTTCCCGTAAAGCCTGCTCATCAAATATCACGAACAGAGTGCTCTGGCTTCTCAATCAACATTCTTTACACTAGAGTTTTCTGACAATAGTCTTACCTGACAGTGACGTTACGGGGAGGGTTTAGAATGCTTGACACATTTGAAAACAGGTTCTGCCTCAAGTCCCTGCAAGTTGTTCCAATCAATCAACTATTGCTTAAAATCTGAAAAAGCATTTTACTCTTACAAGGTAAGTTTTGCCTCTGCAGTAAAGCTCCTATTGTCCCATATCACAGGAATCTCTCCGCTTAAGTTGTTGTTCTGCAGAGACCTGGAAAAAGAATTTTGGCCTTAAAACAATATGTCTCTTTCAAGTTCAACTAACGAGAAAAGGAAGAGCGAAAGTGGATCTTACAGTCTCTGCAACCGTGGGAGGCCTGCAAAATTTGAAGGGATGGATCCGTTGAACATATTGTTGTGCAGGTTACTGCATGCAATAAACATATGTCAAAAACAATGCAATGGCATTTCAATATTTCCTGGCTTGAGAGTTGAGACCTACATAGTTGTGATGTTCGAAGAGAACTTGTTCTTGGGAATAGCTCCTGTGAGATTGTTTGAGGAAATATCTCTGAAACATCATAACAGGAAGAAAAACGAGGCCTCAGTGGCTAACATATCAACATGTATGGCTAATGCCTAATGGTTAAAGTGAACTCACAAGTAATAGAGAACTGGTGATTTGCTCAAATCGGGAACCGGTCCTTCCAAGTTGCAATTTCTGAGACTCCTGTTTGTGCGTAACCAATAAAATTAATAGACGCCAGAGATGAAGACAAAGTTGTGTGCTTTCTTACAGTTTGACCAGGTTGGGTATGCTTCCGTAGGAAGATGGGATCTCTGTCTTTACGAAGTTGTTATTGTCCAGTTGTCTGCAAACGAAGTTGAGAGTGAGTCTTCCTTGATAAGAAATTGAAGAAACAAAGAGGAACTTACAGAATTCTCAAGCTTGGCATCTGAGAGAGCTCCGGTGGAAGATATCCAGTTAGCTTGTTATTGTCCATCAAGCTGAACACACAAAGATGATCATACATATTTGAATAAAATCGACAAATTTTTAACACTAGTCACAAAACTTACAAGTGGAGAACGTCGGTTAAAGAAGAGTACTCAGGCGGAATCTGACCGGTGATTGAGTTGTTGTTCATGTGACTAGCAAAGAAAGAAGAAGAGGTGTCAAAAAGATGTTTTGGAGAGAAGAGTAAGAGAGAGATCTCACAAGTGCTTCAGTTTCTTAAGATTTGCTAAGGAGGTGGGAAGTTCTCCGGTGATGTTGTTGTAGTCTATCTGAAGGATCAAGAGATTGGAAAGAGAACCGAGCTCTTGAGGCAAAGGTCCTGTCAGATTATTTCCACTTAGTAGCCTGCCAATTGCCAAGACAAAGATGGTAAATGATGCGGTCTTGATGTGGATATGAAATAATGATTACTTACAAGAAGATGAGATGAGTTAAGCTGCCTAGTTCTGGTGGAACCTGACCGGTGAGATCGTTCCACATGAAGTTTCTGCAATTATAAAGGAGATGCTGATACGTAGTTTGATTGCAGAAGTACAACTCTGAGTGTTAGAAATATAAAGAGGACATACAATATGGAGAGATTTGATAGAAGACCGAGTTCAGGTGCCAAGCTTCCAGTGAGGTTCATGTTAAGCAACCGTCTGCATCATTCAATCAAACCAAAAACAGTCTCAGGGTTTGATTTGGTAGAGGAAAGTTTCAGAGAAGCAAACGTACAACTCTTTAACATGGAGAAAACCATCGGAAGGATCAGGGATGCAGAAGACACCGGTCCAGTTAGAGGCGCATGGATCAGTCTTTTTCCAGTCATGAAGATGATTCAGAGGGTCCTTCAGCTTGCGACGAACGGCATTCAGTGCACTGACTGCGGAAGAAACCCGTAATTGTATCACTGATAGCTATTCACAACACACAGAGACAAGAGGAGAGCGTACCATCAAGCGGACGAGTGATCTGTTGGGCATCAAGCAACCACAAGCAACAAAAGAACAACACCAGAGTGACTCTCGATGCACACGTCATCTCTTTTTATCTTCTTATCTGCAGAGATGAATGACCTTGAAATGCAGAGAAGTTGTCGTAAACTCGGAGAATAAGGAGCCAGATATATATGGTACAAGCAACCATGAGTTTGAAAAACTCAAAATGGAACTATCAATTGGGGTGATTACTGAGTGTTGGAAGGCAATTAACAATTGGTTCAAGTCTCTATACACTGCCTGACTTCTTCTGTCTTCCTGCAAGTTACTGCTTACTTTCTCTCTTTCTATGAAAGATTCAAACTTTTTTTATTACCAAATGGACATGAACTTCAACCATATCCACCTCCAACCGTTAATCTTAGTTAATTGCTTATAACCAAATTGCCTATTTCTTATGTCTCTTTGTTTGGAGTAAATGTCAAAAGACGTCCGTATCAGTAATGTGTACATAACAAAGACTACAATTTCCAATTTCTCTTTAAGAGACAGACTTTTTCACTTGCTAGAACAGAACAGAACCATCTTGACTCATTCAGGGTAAACATCTTGACATGGTCAGTAAATAGCATGCTATAATTATTATCTTGTGGAAATAGGAAGCAATTGGGAATAACGAACAGAGGAAGGTCCAATAAGAAGACACCAAAGAAAGAGAGATCTGAGTTGACAAAAGCATTTTAAAAACAGAGTGATGTATTAGCGATAAAGATATTAAAAGGGATCCATTGACTGTGTCATTTTGGCATTTGTTTGGTGACAAGGATTTTTCAATTCTGAAATCAAGCATGTCATATGTTTGGTGAAACAAAATGGAGTAAAGTAGGTGGTTGGATAGTGTAAAAAAAGAGGATTGGAGTGGAGTGGAGCGGAGAGATGGATGATCTGAGTTAGTAATAGTAAAGGGAAAGTGTGTCCCAAAGGCAGTATGATTGAGTCTTTATGGAGCTCCGTGTCTCTGCTTTTCTCACGTGCTCTGAATCATTCATATTAAAAAGCTACTCTTTTTGGTATTTATTAGAGTCAAGATTACGATATTGAATGAATCTTAACTTGGAATCGAAAGTAGAGAGATGGGGATATCTCCTGCTCCTCCTTGCTTCTCCAACTCCCGGTCTGTTCTCTTCACTCTCTCTTTTAAAGTTATGCAATCTCTGATTAAAGGATATGAATTTGCAGTATATTCTCCGATGTTGCCGGAGACATCACCATCGTTGTCGATGGAGAGCCCTTTTTGCTCCACAAGGTACTCACTAACTCACTCACCCACTAAGTGTTCGACGAAATTCATTTTGAATATTTTTGCAGTTTCCCCTGGTGGCTCGCTGTGGAAAGATTAGGAAGATGGTGTCAGAGATGAAGGACTCTTCGCACGCTGACCTCCCTGACTTCCCCGGTGGCCCTACCACGTTCGAACTAGCCATGAAATTCTGCTACGGCATCAACTTCGAGATCACCATCTCCAATGTCGTTGCTCTCCGCTGCGCTGCTGGCTACCTCCACATGACCGAGGACTTCAAACAGGACAATCTCATCGCCCGCACCGAGGCTTACCTCCACCAGCTCGCATTTCGCAGCCTCGAAAATTCCGTCCAAGTCCTCTGCTCCTGCGAGACGCTCCACCCTCACAACGCGGCTGAAACTGCTCACATTCCTGAAAGGTGCGTGGAGGCCATTGCTATGAACGCTTGCAGGGAACAGTTAGTGTTGGAGCTATCACGCTTGAACCGAGGCAGCCACTCAGCCGACCTCAAGAGACCAGAGTGGTGGGTCCAAGACCTCTCTGCTCTCAGGATTGACTATTACGCCCGAGTTGTATCCGCCATGGCAAGAACAGGCTTGCGGTCAGAGAGTATCATCACGTCTTTGATGCATTACGCTCAAGAATCGTTGAAGGATATTCGAAACTGCCAGGAGCGGACCAAGCTTGACTCCGGTACAATCGAGAATGAGCAAAAGAAGGTCGTTGAAGCCATTGTTAGCCTTTTCCCTAATGACAAAGTCCCTCTTAGTTTCCTCTTTGGAATGTTGAGGGTTGGGATCACCATAGACGTAGCCATCTCTTGCAGGCTCAAGCTCGAGCAGAGAATTGCTCAGCAGCTGGAAGCAGTCTCGCTCGATGATCTACTAATGCCTTCTGTCCAAAGCGGAGATTCCATGTACGATGTGGAAGCTGTCCATAGGATACTCATCTGCTTTATGAAGAGGATACAGGATGAAGAAGTCGAAGAAGATGCCTGCTGTTACGAGAACCAGACCGAGAGTCTCATTGGTTCTACGTGCCATGGCTCATTACTGAAAGTGGGTCGGATCATGGATGCCTACTTGGCAGAGATTGCACCAGACCCGTGCCTGAGTCTGCACAAGTTCACGGCATTGATAGAGATTTTGCCTGATTACGCACGTGTCATGGATGATGGGCTCTACAGAGCCATTGATATGTTTCTAAAGGTAAAGGCTTTTCTTTTAGCTCTGAATAAGGAGACTACTTCTCTGTTTTTGCTGAAATGCTTTTGTAATGGTGGTTAGGGACATCCTTCGCTGACGGAACAAGAATGCAAGAGTCTCTGCAGATTCATAGACACGCGGAAACTTTCACAGGAAGCATGCAATCACGCAGCTCAGAATGATCGGCTACCGGTGCACATGGTTGTTCGAGTCCTCTACTCAGAACAATTGCGTCTGAAGAATGTTGTGTCAGGAGATTCGGGGGAAGAGGTATTGTTGTCATCTCAGAAACTCAGTAGCGGGATACCGAGTGGAGCAGTGTCGCCCAGGGACACTTATGCATCGCTGAGGAGGGAGAACAGAGAGTTGAAGCTGGAAATCTCGAGGGTGAGAGTGAGACTAAGCGAGTTAGAGAAGGAGCAGATTTTGATGAAACAGGAGATGATGGAGAAGTCAGGCCATGGTGGAACATTGCTGACTTCACTTTCCAAGGGTATTGGGAGAATTTCGATATTTGGTGGGGGACCTACAGAAGAGAAGCGTCGGAAGGCTACTCGCAAATGCAGGTCCAGGTTGGAGAGCAAAACCGGTAGGAGTCAAATAGAGTCTATGTTTTAGATTAGCTTCGAACGGGTAAATACCATGTATAATCTCAACAGAATGGGGTGGTTCCTGAGTGTATATCTCGTGAAAAATCTTGCAAGTATTGGATTGCCATATCTCCAAAATATTATAGAGTGAGTATAACTCAATAGCTTCGCTGCAGAGTCTTCTCTGTCATTTTATCAGTAGCTATTCTCTGTTGACAACATTGTCAAGATGAGAAGAACAAGACATTCTAAACACAGGTGACTCTCTTGCTAAAAGGGTGTCACATGAGATGTCAACTTATCTAGAGAAACAAAGAAAAAAAAAAGTAACGATTCTTGTGTCACTTATTGAGGCCTAAGCAAGAGAGTAAACTTGGGTTGGCAGGATCAAGCTCTGGATGTTTCAGGAGCTCCAACGAGGCGCTTTCGGATCTGCAGAGAAGAGAAGAACAAATTTATGGGAGAAATTAGGAATTATGAGAAAAGAAGAAGACTCCTAATTGAAAAGATCAAACCTGGGGAAGCTTCTGTCTGAAGGCGACGTCAAGGCGTGCGTCTAAAGTGTTCTCGCAGACAATCTTGCCGTCTTGAGAGGCCAGTACCACCCCGCCCGAGCTTTACCATTGAGACACCGTCTTTATTCCATGAACAAACAAGAGAGAGACAGAGATAACAGAGAAGAAGTTTACCAGTGAGGTTCATGGGAATCAGCATGCTTAGGATTAGGAGGTGGAGGGAGGAAGACTTTGTCGTCGATGGTGATCTTAGGAGAGCCGACTTTGGCCTTATCGGCGTACTGTTTCTTAGCGTCCTCGATGACCGATTCAACAACCTTCTTGTCCATCTCTCTGCATCTCAGAAGCACTGATGGCTCTTTCAGGCGCAGCAAACTCTAGGGAGGTAGAGACAGTAGTCAATAAGGAGTTTATACATGGAAATGGGGGAGAAAGGAGGATACCTCAATGATGAGGGCCTTGAGAAGCTTCTTGTAAGCGTTCTTGTCATTGGAGACACGGAGAAGGTCCTTAGCCGCAGAGTCTTTCATGGAGGTTACAACATCGTCCTGTGCTTGAAGGAACTTGATCCTGCTTGCATTCAGCTGCGTGGAGTAGTCGCTGAAGAAGAGAGAAAAGTTGGAATGAGTGCTTGACAATTAACTTAAGAGGAGGAAAATAAATTAAGGAAGCTCACATTCGCTTGCGTATATCGACCTGCTTGAGCTTGCGGTCATACTCTTGACGGAGCTTTCGCTTGGCGGACTCGAGCAGCTGAAGTCTCTCAATGTTGAATTCCTCCTCGGCCGAGATGGAGATCTCGTTTGATTTCTCTTCCGCCTCTTGCCGGATGAACCGGACCATCTGCTGTATCTGCTTTGACACATCCGCATCGTTCATCTCTCTCTTTCTCACACAACAACTATGAATCATCAACCAAACGTACTCATTTTATATATAACTCTTTTGAGAGAGGAGTCCCCCGCTTTTTGGTGCCAAAACCTCGTTTTATTATGTAAGACCATTGACTCTTTCTTCACCTATTTTCTTCTTCTCATTAAAATTTACTGGATCATTTATGGGATTACAATAACCCAAAGGGAGCCCATATATTTTTTCTTCTATTAGGCTTAAATATAATGGGCCGAATCGAGCCTATATTTGAACCAGTTTCTTTAGGCAATTTATAGCTCAATAGACAGTTTAATAATCCAGCCCGGACAGAATGCGCGTGTAAATATAAGTATTTAACCCACTCGCAGGATGAGCGCGTGGATGACAACGCGCCGAAATGTGTGGTCTATATAGTCAACGTTTTTTGCAGGTTTTTGGAAATTTTGAGAAACTGGCGCGTGGATTAAAAAAAAAAAAAACTTGGAGGAATTTCGAAATAGCGATTTTATGATTGAATCGATATTTTGGATGATACGACCATCTAAGAGGTAGGAATCTCTCGATAATGTTGAACTGAGTGATGGATTTTCGTTCTCCATCAAATTGTGTGTTTGTCTAGAGATTATAAATTCTATTACGATCTCCAGGCTTATTAGATATTTCGCTGCTATTTCATTAGAGCATCAGTGTTCTGGTCTTAAGCTTTGCTTGTTCCTGTGCGAGGTGACTTCCTCTGTTTGTCTTTGAGATGATCTCTTCTTCAAGCCAAGGATTATTTGACATTTTCCTGCTTTTTGATTAATTAAAGCATTACAAATGTGATTAGTGTTCTTGTCTTAATTAAGGTGTATTATTTGCGTTTGATCATGACCATTTGTTTGCTGTCTTTGTGTTGTGATTGTAGTCAGAATAAATACAGAATTGACAAAGATACTATGATTTGGGGAGAGCAGATGGATGAATGGTTTACGGTCTGGAGCTGAGATGTCAGACGAACTCAAAATTCCTTGTGAGCCTTGGATCGGCCTCGTCGTTTAGAAGTTTAATTCGTATGTAATATTGGGCTTTTAAAAATAATATGGAAATTGAGCTCTTTGTAGCCAAAATATGACGAAAATGTCTACAAACGTAAAGCCCATAAAGATAAGAGGCCCATAGATGATGAATGGGCTCTGATTTTGGCGCTATTGAAGTCAACCCTTTGAACTGGATTGGATCCACAAAGCAACGCAACGCAACGCAACGAAATTCAGAATCGCAAAACAATCAATACGCAAACCTGTCCCTGTCTCTCTCTTCCCGTCAAAAAGGCGACGCAGCTCGCCGGATCTTCTTCTTCTTCGTCTCGGCTCCTCCCTGTTTGTTTGCCTTTCTCCGACTATTAGACCCTAGTCAAAGCGAGATCGCCGTCTCCCACATATGATGAGCTAATAATAATAAATAATCAAACCCTATTCCTCTTGTTTAGGTTTTTTCAATGGAAACGCCCGGCGATCCCTTTAGGGGCTCTCCTCGACGAAGCTCCATCCTCTCAGCTTCTAACATCATCCAGGCCCCCATCTCCACCTTGTTGGAGTACTCCGGTCTCTTCCGAACTAGGCCCAATCCTTCTCAGGACCCCGAAACCCTCCTCTCTGATGACTCTCCAGGACCCTCCAATGGTGAGGTTGCCATTAGGATCATCGGGAACGCCGAGCAGGATCCTGAGACTGATACTCAACTTTCCCCTTCTTCTGCTGCTACTCCCCTTGATCCTACTCACACCGAAGGGGCTGCTCCAGCTGATTCTTCTTCTGCTGCTGCTGCTTCTGCTTCTGGAGATGCCACCACCCGGGATTCACCTTACCAAAGATATGACATCCAGCAGGCTGCACGCTGGATCGAGCAAATTCTCCCCTTTTCTCTGCTCCTCTTGGTTGTTTTTATCCGCCAGCACCTCCAGGGTACCTATCTTACTCTTTGCCACTTGTTTATTACTATTTGACCATTGCTCACAAAATGTCCTCCAGGCTTCTTTGTTGCTATCTGGATTGCTGCTGTCATGTTCAAGTCAAATGATATTCTCAAGAAACAAACTGCTTTGAAGGTCTAACACTACATTCACTTCACTGCTCAATTTTAGTTTCTCTTAACCATGTCTCTGATTTTTTTATTACAGGGGGAGAGGCATATCTCTGCATTAATTGGAATCTCTGTAGCCTTTACCGCTCATGTTGTTGGTGTTTATTGGTGGTTTCGCAAGGATGACCTCTTGTATCCCTTAATCATGCTACCTCCCAAGTCCATACCACCTTTCTGGCATGCCATTTTTATCATTGTCGTCAATGGTGCCTACCCTCTCTCTTTTAACTCATCTTTGTTTTCAAGCATTGTTTCCTATATGTTTCATTGCACTATCCTGTTGGAACATTTAGTGCTTACACCGCTTGTGTTTGTGCCTGTTTTTCTCAGATACACTCGTCCGCCAGGCCTCTATGATATTCAAGTGTTTTCTCTTGATGTACTACAAAAACAGTAGGGGTAGAAATTACCGTAAACAGGTAATGTACTCTTCTATCTACTCTAGCAGTATTAACCTTGCCTATGTGATATATACATAGTTTGACTATCCACTTTTTATGCAGGGTCAATTGCTAACTTTGGTTGAATATTTAATGCTTCTGTACCGCGCTCTGCTGCCTACCCCTGTATGGTACCGTTTCTTCTTGAACAAGGATTATGGAAGCCTCTTCTCCTCTCTTATGACAGGATTGTACCTGACTTTCAAGCTCACTTCAGTAGTTGAGAAGGTAGGTGCTTCTCTGGAATTTTAGCCTTTTTCTCTCTCTGGAAGCTTAGGGGAAATTGGCTATGAATTTCAGGTTCAATCCTTCTTTACGGCTTTAAAGGCTTTGTCACGTAAAGAGGTTCACTATGGATCCTATGCAACTACAGAGCAGGTACAGTTTGATTCTCACAGATTAAAATCTAACTAATGCCTCTTAGGATTTAAGGCCAAATCAGCAAAGAATTGGCTTTCTAATGTGTGCAGGTAAATGCAGCGGGCGACCTGTGTGCCATCTGCCAGGAGAAGATGCACACTCCAGTTCTTCTACGCTGCAAACACATGTTTTGTGAAGATTGCGTCTCGGAGTGGTGGGTGTTAATTTGTGCATATAACAATTATCCTCATGTATGTATCTAGATGTTTAAAGAATGTGATTATGACTGGACAGGTTTGAGAGAGAGAGGACTTGTCCTTTGTGCAGGGCCTTGGTCAAACCAGCAGATCTAAAATCATTCGGTGATGGATCAACCAGCCTTTTCTTCCAGATATTCTGATTTAAAAATACATACAAGACTCCCAAGTAAAAAGACCCTCAAGACTCGCTAGCTCACTCACTAGTCTTCTTAAAGAGAGTATTTCTATACAATGCCATTCGAGCTTGTGAACGAAACACTTTACTGATACCTTGAATATGTTCATACAATGTCATTTGTTAATATGAAAATCGAATTTGCCTTGGCTAAAACAATCTTGTTTCGTTCGTGTATAGTATAATGATGAATGAATGCACGAGCATGACAACAACAGAAAAATAATATTAGTAACGAATTCAAGAAGCTCAAACCACATTTGCATACAGAGAGCTCTCTTTGTCAGGGACTGTCTCTGTGTCACGGACTACAAGAATCTCTTTAATCATCTCTTCATCCGGAGAGTGTGTGAGCTCGGAAGGTGAAGAAGCCATCAAAGTGGATACAAAAGGACACACTTGCGTCACCTCTTCACTGCCTTCGTCTATGTATACAACATCTTGCATTGTGAGCTGGTGGTATTCCACAATTTCCCTCAAAAACCGGTTCTCCCTAGAATACACCGAGTTTTCATGAGCCAACCGTGCTTTCTCTGCTAGTAGGCTCTCCAGCTGGAGCCGAATCTGATACAACAAAATTCACATTGATTTGTGAGATGGAATGTAGGACACAGATTCGTGTATGAAACCGCTCAATTCTTTACCAAATCTTCGTCTGCAGGGCTGCTTCCTTTCTCGCGATGGTTCTCCCTCAGATGTTTGTTCTCTTCTTCAAGCTGAGCACAACGCTCTTTCGAAAATGCAAGATCTGCTTTCACAGTTTTCAGCTCACGGAGGAGGAGTTTTGCTTTAGCAGCCGTGGCCATTGCCACCTGCAGCTCACACAAGAAAAAAACTATCAACGAACAAAGATATCATTATCAACCATTATTACTGGTCCTTACGTCGCGAGATGCCTTGAGTTGAGTCTCATGTTCCACATGATTTAACTGCATTGGCTGCTCTGGAGACTTTTTCCATGAGCTACTTACTCCATAAGATTGATCGCCATTCTCTGCAGCAGCACCAGTTCCCCTTCGTCTGGTTTGAAGCTTTCGTGTTTCCTGGATGATATCAGCAGTTTTGTTCTCAACGATTGTGCGGCCTTCCTGGAGAAACAAGTAAGAGATCTAAGGCAACTCGACCAGAAGAGGGAAAAATGGATATGACAGAGAAAGAGAAACACCTCGAAGGCTTTCTCAAAGGTGTCACCAATCTGATTTAGGGAAGAGGTAAGCTTATCCAGCCCTCTCCGAAGCTTGGGATTATCCATTTTCTTGATCCCTTGGTCTAAAAAACGAGACTACAAACAAAGACCAAACCATGGATGACCTCAAATCAAAGAGGATAGATCAATGTATGTAGTAGCAGCAAATAGGAAACCTGAGAAGGTGTTGAGATATCAGTAGATTTATCATCTTCAATAACAGATTTTGCTTTCTGAGCTATGACCCCCCACAACCCCTTAGGCTGCTCTGTATCGTAGGCCGTAAAATTCTGTGGGAGAAGAAATTAAGATGATGATTGATGAACTCAACTTAAGCAAAGCATCAACACATAGTTAACCACTCAGCTGAATCTGAAGTCAAGCTTCAGACTTGGTCAAACGATTGATATTCAAAGAGCGGATGGGTGAAAAGGAGAAACCTTGGATCTAGGTGGGTCGAAAGCAGGCGGAGATGTATGGTTGACGGTGGTGATGGGATCAGTCTCGTCCTGGAAAGTAGCAAACTTTCCGATCCCCTGTCTTCTCCTATACGCCATAAGTTTAGGTTCCAAATCTTGCACGTTACAGCTTAGCAAGAGGAGAGACGATTTTATAAAGATTATTATTAAATGGACAACTCGATTTGCCTGAAGTTTGTCCTTGTAACTAATAAGCTTTCTACGGAGACCGTCTCAGTGGAATGTGAAGTTTGTCCCAAAGTAGTCAGTCACATGGACAAACGTTTGATTGATCCTGAGACCAAAATCAAAATAGGCATTCATTTGTATGTTGAGGGAGGCAAATGTTGGCATTTGACGGATATGGTAAAAGACAAGCCGAGGAGACTCTCTGGACGATTCGGAGACTTTGGTTGCTCAATAGATATGCGGAAATGTCTCGGTCTCCTCCCCTGAGAAATTTACATTTTAACATATTACACAACAACCCCCTGACCCTAAAAGTTAAGAAGACTCCCAATTTTCTTGCATCTCTCTCGTCCTTTCCATTTCTTTGAAGATCCGATCGGGTAATCTTTCTGTCCGCCCCTAAAGATTGTTGTAATGAAATTGAAGACTGTGTGATGTTTGTGTTTTCTCTTATGAATTTCAGATTTTCGGCAATGGAATCGGATAGCAATCCAATCCCATCTTCGGCGTGTAATCTGTGCGGAAGAGTGGTTCCGTCTGCTTCTTCCGATGATGTTGAAATCTTCAGCTTATGTGCGGACTGCAAGTTTTTGTTGCTTGAAGATTTCGGCACCCCTACCCCTGCGCCTCCCTTGCCCCGGACC
The DNA here is from genome assembly GCA_900406295.1 of Aurinia saxatilis. Classification (NCBI taxonomy): domain Eukaryota; kingdom Viridiplantae; phylum Streptophyta; class Magnoliopsida; order Brassicales; family Brassicaceae; genus Aurinia; species Aurinia saxatilis. The sequence goes on along the minus strand of OVAP01000082.1, from coordinate 12,372 downwards.
CGGAGGCTGGCTGCTAGAACTAGAAGGATGCGGAGGCGAAGGCGAAGCAGCCAACGCAGCTCTGATTCTGATCAACTCACACATTTGATTACCATCGCAAGGCAGAGCCTTTCTCCAAGTAGCTCCACCAGATGGAGGATCTTCTCTGAATCTGAAAGTGACGATTTTGACAACGATTCCAACGCTAGTTTTACCCTCTACCGATTTGATCATGATGCCAGCGATGCTTCCACGGACAGGCATGCTTTCCTGGATCCCCTTCAACCAGACGACCCCAGCGACTTTGACTTTGACACTGATATCGACCCAATGCATGCTGCTCTCAACCGCTGGAACTCTGACGATGAATCAGATGACGGAGCAGGTCCTTCTCCAACACGCTATACCACTTATTTGGCAAGTCCAAGCGAGAGCTACACCTCCATCACTCGCTTTGATTCTCCTGAGTTGGACACAGGGTTTCGTCAAAGAATTGTAGAGAGGAGGCAGGCCTTATCTCGTAACATCTTCACTGGCTTGGAGGATATGGAGTTCTCTCCCTATGTTGGGGATTATCTTGATGAGAGAGGCTTTGAACAACTGCTTGACCAACTTGCTGACTCTGACAATTCAAGAAGAGGTGCACCCCCTGCATCTGTCTCTTGCGTCAGGAGTCTTCCTACGGTTATCATTGGAGAGGAACATGTGAATAAGGGCATCACCTGTGCAGTCTGCAAGGAGCTTTTCTCCCTCGGCAATGACACCACACAGCTTCCGTGTCTCCATCTCTACCATGCTCCTTGTATCGTGCCTTGGCTTAGTTCCCGTAACTCCTGCCCGCTTTGTCGTTACGAGCTCCCCACAGATGATATAGACTACGAGGAGAGAAAGCAGAATGTGCTGGATGTGAGCGAAGATATCTCCTCCTCTGACGATGGTACAGAAGCAGGGGAAGAGGAATATGTAGAGAGAGGTGAGCGTGAGGCTGGAGTTAGCAGAGGAAGATGGTTGTTCCTGGCTGCTGCACCAGTTGTGAGTCTGGTAGGGGTTGTGTTGGCACTGTGGCTTAGCAACCCACAGAGGAGAGATATAATGATCTCTCATAGCCAAAGGGGGAACAGAACCAGAAGATGGCTGCCGTTTTTCTGACAACTGATGACCACCAGTTCCAGGTGTAGGCACCTCCTCAGTATGTATTTCTACAGTCCCTTAAAAGATGCTTGAGTTTCTTCTGTTTCTATTTCATCATCTGAATATTAACTTGTGCTCTCCACATGCTAGTTTAATTGAAGTTTAACCAGTTGTGCTGTGTCATGTGTATCGTGTGTTGCAAATATTATTGATATATTCCAAGTTATAAACTCACATTTACATAAATGAAAGAAAGAAAATGACTTTTGGTTGCTTCAGGCACATATGAGATGCCCTGTATTTACACCAATGTATAAGTAGACTCGTATGGTAGCAAATGAATGTGTAGACGAGGAAGAAGAATTCAGAAGAGTATGCTGATATACAGTACCATCCATCCAGCCATTGAAAAGATGGCGAAAATGTGAACCCAGAAGAGAACAGCAGCCGACTCCCTTCCACAGCCTCTAAGGTTAGCAACAGCTCCCGAGAGCACAGATGTAGGCATTGTGTGCTGAAGGAGTAAGACAAATCGGAACATCTTGTCATCAGCAGGAAGGAACCCAAGTTTGTCTGCTAATGTCACTATTCCCAGTCCTACTGGTGGCACTAACACCAACCGTGCAAATATAATTGCTGCCGTCGTCCTGAAACCAAGTTTTGAACTTCCTGGTCCTGAAATTCATATGAGGAACCAATAAGTTCCAAGACTGATGGGCCAAAAAACAAAGTCAGTATTAAAAGAGAGCAACTATCCTACCGTTAATGAGATTCCCCCCGAGTGCCAGCAAGATGCATGGTATCATGGCGTCCCTGAGAGCCAAAGGTTTTCGAGTTATGATCTCACTAATTCGCAGCTGTTTCCAGGAAGAGAGATAAAGAGTGCGCTTACCCGAGAATCATGCAGCTATCTGTGAAGAAAAAAAGCGGTGCGCCATTTGTGAATATCAACTTCTTCGTGAGAGGTATTGCACCAAGTATCATTGCAAGGATCTGAAGTACGCAAAAACAAGTCTGGTTTAGTTACATGGTAAAGGAATCATAACATCTCCATAATACCACTTGTTCATCGAATTGTGATAGAATATCGGAGAATAAAACTTACAGAAGCAACTATTGCAGGTTGGACAATTTGCTTCAGCTTCAATTTCTCATAGAGGAAGACAAGGATCTGTGTAATCTACATTATGAGGCAAAATAAAGAAATTTGTAAGGACCTGCTTTCAAAATACTCCTGGATCATAAAGCTGAAATAGAAAATTTCATTTCCACCTTGCCTCGCCTGGAATCCCCACTTGCTCTAAGTTCGGAATCCTGTACAGGGGGAGCAGGGGAAGTGTCCTTGGGGAAACTTTGAGTAAGCAAGGGGGCTTGCTCTGGAGAAGCATCAACCGGAAGGTTTTTTAAAGGAAGATTTTCTTCGTCAGCATCAAAGCCTTCGGGAGGAGGAGTAAACATCTGGTACACATATGTGTAGAGGATGATGGCACCAACCTAATATAAAAGTAAAACCCTTATGGTTAGAAGGAAAACTCGAAGTCCATAAACAGTGATGACATATAGTAGATTGGAACTGAAGATCCTATATGTACAAAACAGAGAAGAAAGAGCAGCGTACCCATTGACCAAAGGAGATATAAGCAGTGCCATCAATGCTACATTTTTCGGAGGCACCAAAAGGGTTGGAAGTGTCCCTGCATAGAGCCGCCAGTAGAACAAGAGGTACGTTGCCAATGTTACCTGAGAGAAACAAGGCACATACATGGTGAGAGAGGAAAGAGAGGATGTGTGTGTGTGTTGTGTGTAAGAGAGAAAGGAGCTAACCAACTCCGATTTGAATGATTGTAAACTTGAAATAGGGGTAAGGAGGACGAATAAGGGTGGCAACAACTAAGCCGATTAAGGAGCCTGAGATGGTACCAAGAACGACGTTGACCGGAATGAACCACCACTGGAGCATTTTCTGGAGAGTGACGGCTTGGCCCAGCTGGGAAAAGATCAAGCAGGGAAGCAAGAGCGAGAAGACCAACTGTATGAAAGGAAGAGGACACACACAATTGAGAAAAAAGGTGACAAATTTGAGCAAGAGGAGAAGCTGAAATGAAATGAAATTACCCCGTTCAAGAGTTTGCGGCCAGAGGGAGGCAAGATGTTGACGTACTTGGAGGCCATGAGAAGCCCCAAAAAGCACATCGTGAACACTTTCGCAATTGGCATCACTGCGATTTTTATGGTACCCACCACCGACTCACCCGCCGCCGCCGGATTCTCCATTGAATCGGCCAAGGCGGCCAAGATCCGAGCTATCATTTCAATCTGGAGAGGGAAGCAACAAAAGAACGCTTGAGGAATCAATCAAAGTCTCTTCTTCTCGATCTTTCTCTTTCTCTGCGACTCTCTGTTGAGCTTGCCACGTGATCCTTGTCTTACTTCTTTCCTTTTCTTTAAGCCCTAATTATTATTTAGCCTTCCAACTTTAAAGCCCGTTCCATTTATTATATATTACCTTTTCTGTTTAACTGTCTTCGGAGATTCATTACACATCTTCTTCACAAAAGGTTTTCATTTTTTTTCTTATTACCAAATCTATCTCGTAACTAGTCACATAATGACCATGTCTTTTTACATCGTCTGTTATATATTGACTTATCTGTAATGGCAATGTTAAGACTTCTCTAGACTTGAGACCACTTCCTTTCTCATGTGCTAAATTTATTCAGTGTGAATTTCCTAAAACTAATTACTTAACAAACCTTGTATTAAAAACAATTCTCAAACACAAAGTTCAATTCAAATTCACAACAGCTGTTATCGAAGCTTTGGCATCCACTTTTGCAAATCGAATACCACCTTTAACACAATGAACTCAAGTCTCCTAAATCTGAGACATGAGGAAAATGAGGGGTGAGTAACCAAATAGTACAACAATTACAAGTTAACACACATACACAACTCACACAAATAATACATTGAACAAACAATAACTCATTCTATTCAAATGACACAAATAACCAAATTCAATTAACCGAATTCCGAATACCGAATCAGCTAACCGAATAAACTAACCGAATATTTGAATAACATGGCAATTATTAACTCAACATATAATCACATAACGAAACTAACCGAATAACATGACAATTATTATACTCAGGGACACACACTAGTCTCATAATTCTTGCTGTCTCTTTCAAACAGCAGTCCTTACGACACAACACACAATTCACATCCACTCATAGACTCTCCTTCTAATTAAATCATCACACAAGCAAGTAAAAGTTTTGCTAGGGTCTTAATTCGCAGCACAAACAATATATTGAACTAGGAATGAGACAGAACATGTCCTCACCTGAAAAACTGGTTCAGACAAAAGTGATAGTATGAGGCAGAATGCCCATAACTCTCTCCAAAGAACTCAGATCGCCATGATTCTTGTCTCCAGGGAAAGAAGACGTCTTGGCCTTTATTTTGATAGGTTTCATGCCACCTGGTTCATTTTGTAACTCTATATATGCCTCATGCAAGTTGGTTGTTCGGATTGAAGGTTGCTGTTGCAGACAGATTGGACTTCTTGGAGAATATCAGTCATAACATTCTGAATACAAGTCCTATGGATACGGTCTCAGGCTTCATAGAAAAAAGAGATTCAGAGCTTCGCGTTGATGTGTGGCTCGTCGTCTAATTCCTTCTGAATCACCGGGAAAACGCCTCGAAAGATGGCTATTCGGATTGAAGGATGCTGTTGCGACAGACTGGACATCCTAGAGGAGAATGACCATCACTGGAAAAACACGTCGAAAGGTGGCTATTCGGATTGAAGGATGTTGTTGCGACAGACTGGACATCCTGGAGGAGAATGGCCATAACTCTCTCGGTATAATTCCGATTGTGGCGATCTCAGGCTTCATGGAAAGTTGAGACAAAGATCTTCACATCCATGGGTGGCTCGACATCTAATTCTTCCTGAGTCACCGGAAAAAGGCCCAGAAAGTGACGGCTCGGATAGGAGAAGATGGTAGACGAGGAGGAGGAGCAAGAGGAGGGCTCATGGAGGATGAGGGAGGCTTGAGGAGACCATTCTAGTGATGAGGAGTGATTGAAACTGAACAGAGAAGGATATCAGAGTGAGTTTTTGGTTGAGAGGATAGGGCTCTTCTTCCCTTTCTCCTTGTAAGAAAAAGGAAAGGAAGGAGGGGTGAGTACAAAATATTAAGTGAAAATTGCTAAAAAAAACCACATGATGAGCTGCGAACAACGTATGTGTCACCTTGCATATGGATGGAGAGTGATTGATACCTTATTTCCTTGACTTGGGTGTGTCTAATTACTTATCACTTAAGACATCTCATGCTTGGTTCTCGCGTATAATTTTTTTTTTTTGTCATCTAATTTTATTAAACATAAACCAAACTAGGAAATCAGAACAAACCAAAGTACAAACCAGGATAATAGTCTAAGCCGGAAAAATTCCCCGGAGTCAAAGCCGATCAACCAAAACGGTTATCCGAGACGATAAACAACACCACCGTCCCGATTTTAATCCGAAACAAAACACAGAAGACAACATCCCTAAATCCAAAGCCAAAATCCAAACAACAGACTTACAAAACAAAACTCAAATCTGTTGAAACTACGCCGAACAGAATGAGCCCTTGGATGATGAATGGTTCTACCGTGAAGTTGATGGCACAATTTGGTCTTCGCGAGATGGACTCCAAATAGTGTGAGCTAGAGCCCCTGCATGCATCGGCTGGGTTTATAAACCGGTGATGCCTTAACCAAATCTGAAAAGAAATCGATCTTGTCCAAATCTGTTGTAGATACACCAAGCGGTTGCTTCTCCTGAGGATCGAACTGATTAAGGAATCAACTCGAGGACAAACCTGAAGAGAAGTGAGAATTGGCAAGCAAGGCAGAAGAAAGGGCAAAAGCGAAAGAAGAAAGGGATGTTAGCCTTTCGGTTTTGATCGAGTTAAATCCGTGGACGGAAAGAACAAGATCGGACCGGAGTGTCAAGCCAGAAACCGTAATCCGAGGATATACAAACCCAACCGTACATCGATTTGAACCTTCGGAAACTTTGCATGCAAAACAGAGTGGATATAGATCATCCGGAAGTTAATCCGAAGATATCTTCATCAGAAGAGGGAGCTACAGATGTAGCAACCGGATCTAGAAAGATCGGATCCCTCTTCAAATGAAGATCAAACTCTGATCTAGAAACACTCTCGATTCCGAGAGCTCAAATCAAAGCGGACAAAAGAAAGAGAACGAAAAGAAAAACAAACAAAATACGCGAGAACCCATCTTCTTCTTTGTGGTTCTCGCGTATAATTATGTAGTTACATTTTGGCATAAGAAATATAGCAAAGACCAATTTTTTTTTAAACAATGTAGAGACTATCGGACACAACACCAAGTGTTGGATACCATCAGTTGGTCACTCTAACTGTGGTAAACCAAACAAACATAAAAAAAAAAGAAGGTCCACTGGGCTTTGAATAAGGCTTTTTGGGTAGCCCGTTAAGAAAGATGCTGGAAGAGCGAATATGCCTGGTCGTCGTCGTCGTCGTGTTCATTGTTCATCATTTTCAATTTGCCGGCAAGTGAGTAGATCGCGCAAATGGCGTCGACGGAAGGGCTTGTGCCTATCACGAGGGCTTTTCTGGCTTCTTACTACGACAAATATCCTTTCCCTCCTCTCTCCGACGATGTTTCTCGGCTTTCCTCTGACATCGCTTCTCTTATTCAGCTTCTAACCCTCCAGTCTTCCCCTTCACAAGGTTCTGGATCCGATTGTATTATTCATAATCATCAATTTTATGCTTCAATCAATTTTGCTTACAGAATGTGATATGTGATCTAGGAGAGACTTCCCTGATCGACGAAGCTAACCGGCAGGCTCCTCACAAAATTGATGAGAATATGTGGAAAAATCGCGAGCAGATGGAGGAGATATTGTTTCTCCTGCAACCATCTCATTGGCCTGCTCAGCTTCGGGACCCTTCCACGCCCGAAGATGCCGAGTTCTCCTCTCTTCTGGCCAATCTCAAGCACAATTTTGATCACGCTTTAGCTGCTATGATTTCCTTCCAGACCAAAAACTCCGACCGCGTATTCACCACAGGTTTATATCTTCCATTCATGGCACACCATTCTAGTACTAGTACTACTATTGATGATGTGCGTTTTCTCTCTAGTTATGACCTACATGCCTCAAGATTTTCGGGGAACTCTCATCCGACAGCAGAAGGAGAGGTCCGAGAGAAACAAACAGGCCGAGGTTGACGCCTTGGTTAGCTCCGGAGGGACCATCCGCCACAGGTATGCTCTTCTTTGGAAGCAGCAGATGGAGAGGTGAGCCTTCACTCAATTGCTTGCTTTTCTCTACCTCTCTGCATTCTGCATTCACTCACTCTTTTTTATATAGGAGGAGACAGTTAGCTCAGCTAGGCTCTGCCACTGGTGTCTATAAAACCCTAGTCAAGTACTTGGTTGGGGTTCCACAGGTTAGCCCTACCCATATCTACTCTTCACCATTCCTGCATACTCATTTCTTTTTCTTTCATACCTTGTAGGTGTTGCTGGATTTTATTCGACAGATAAATGATGATGATGGGTATGTACCAGACCAGAGTCTCCTTTTTTAAAAGTCAATGACTGTTTGCTTTTAGTGGCAATATGATATTTAACTCAGTATTACTCTTCTCGTGTAAAGGCCAATGGAAGAACAGAGAGAACGTTATGGACCACCTCTATACAGTCTCACAAAGATGGCCATGGCAATCCGAGTTTTCCTAACACTTCTGTGGGAAAGATATGATACCTTCAAACTGTAAGCTAGTTGGATAACATTTCCCTTGTTTTGGTTATTTTTTGTTAAAGTAAGGTTGCCTAACATCCACCCAAGTCACTGATCATCAAGCTTAAAGTGTTCATGAAATCTGTTTATGAAGTTTCTCAATTAGTGGTAATGAGACCTTTACTATATGTGTTGACCAGTAATAAAGACCAAATGAATCTCCTGTCTGAAGCTGCTATCATCTACACATCTGAGTTTGAAAGATTCGTCACATTTATCAGGTATCATCTTCCTTTCTGGGTGTGTGGTCGTGGGTTTCTATATTTTCTTTTTAGTGTAGGTTGCTACTGGTGAACTGGATAACACAAACACTGTAAAAGTTCACTTTTGAAACTTTCTTGCTGAAGGGCAGTTTCGTTGATCTCTAATTTAGGACTTGTTTCCTTGTTATTTATTTAGTAGTTTTCCTAGTCTCCTTATTCGTTTTTGTTGCTACTGTGTGAAGGCATGCCTATTAAGCTTTAGAGATATGTCTAACAATAATATAAGTAGACATACTGACTAAATTAGTTTTCTTTAGTTTCATTTAAATTTTTATTTCCACAGCTCCAACATCACGTAGGTTAAACGTGTTTAGACATTGCTTTTCCTGTATTTTAAATATTAACATTTTACTTTGTGCTTTTCCAGCGATGTATTTGCCAATTCCCCCTTCTTTATTTCAGCTGATACAGCTGGCATATTGGGTTCAAGGTTCGCTTCTATCATTCGCTAGATTCGCACTCCATGTCACAATATCTAGTTCTAAGAGTGTGTATTTCTTAGGGAAAATGAGGAGTACAAGGAGATAATTGTTCAAGCTGGAAGAACATATGAGGTATATGTTCTCCTCATATGCTTTTGTCTATCAGTGAAATTGAAAATTTTGTCATTCTAAGACTCTTTACACCAGTTCTGTCTGGAATTCTCTTGTTCGAAAAAGTGAAAAGTGGTGTCAATGGTAGTAGTGTGTGGTCATATTTTCGCGTGGGAAACATAAAACTTAAAGCATTTGATAAGCACTGACGTATGAGTCTGACGTAAGTACATCTATAATATTTTATATCCTGATTTATGTTTATTCTTGTCGTTTTTAAGGTCTCATTGATGGTGGAATCAGAAAATTCATATATTGCTTGGGATTTCTCCTTGATGCAAGGAAAGATAAGCATGGTATTACTTTTGAACCCTCCATCTCCTAAAATCATTTCATTGCTTTTCTTGCTTGGTTCTGCTTCAAGATTCATGAAAAAAAATTATGGTTTTTTTTTTTTGGCTCTTTGGACCACATGGAGAGCATCACACATTGCCTTTATTTGCCCTAATTTAAATTATATCTTTTGCTGTTACTGCAAGAATCTGGGTATCTTTGTTTCTCAAATTGGTTTTTAGCCTATCTTGCTCTGTGATGCATCTTTCATGTAAAAGGAAGTCCAAAATTGTTGTTTCTTGCTACGGAATGGGATACCTTATGTGGTTTGTTATGTCTTTTAATCTTATTGTTATTTCCAGGATATTGGATTTAGCGTGGAGTATGTAAATGCTACGGGGGAAAAGACTGTGAGTGCGGTTATTAGTTTCCAAACTGTTGTTAAATTTACTAGCTTATAGTACATTGATTACCTCTCACTCTTTAAGAAATCAAGTCAGCTGGTGGATTTGTGAAGTGATTACAGTTGTGTTCTTATTGCAGCTGATATTACCTTACCGTCGATATGAAGCTGACCAGGTGAGTGCCTGTGTATAGGAAAATATGGTGTTGTTGTTACTTAGCTGTGTTGTTTAATGTAATCGTTTGAGATCCACGTTGGTTTTCCTGCAGGGAAATTTCTCTACACTAATGGCTGGAAACTACAAACTTGTTTGGGATAATTCATATTCAACTTTCTTCAAAAAGGTAGAGTTGATAGTTACATTTTAGAGTTGATACTTTTTTGCCTCCTTTTCCATTGCTTTCACTAATGAGGATCTTTTCACGGGGTCTTTGTTTTTCTGTTTCCTTTTGTGAAATAGACTCTTCGATATAAAGTGGATTGCATACCACCAGTAGTGGAGCCGTCAAACTGAAAGTTGAAAAAGTGGAAGATGGAAGTGGATTATAGTCGTAAACACTCTGATTTGTTTGTATAAGGAACGAACTCCGAACTCTTTGAAATACATCAATGGAACTTCAAAATCTGTTGTCAAAAGTGGTGACGGAAGGTATATATACTCTTTGTTCGCCTTGTGCGTTTGCCTTTCTGTACTCCATTTACTGTGGTCAGAGAATCTACATGAATTAGCATAGCTATTTAAAAACCTTTAATACGACAGTGGAAATTGATCTTGGATTTGCATTACCCATTGCACTTATGATCCCTCCTCAAGCACGTCCTGGTCCTCTCCCTGTGTTTCGCGTAGTCAGTTTGTCTTTAGACATCAAGCTCCATCAAAGGAGAAATAGTTCGAATACAACAAGATGGAGAATCAAAAGAGGCCAACACATTTGCCTTACCGGAAACATAAACATAACGGATATAGGAAAAAACTAACTTGCCATTGAGAGAATTTTTCGAGTCATTGTCGACGATATCGAGATCGAGTAACTCACCAAATGATGGTTTAAAAGTACGATTCATGATCATCACTTCGACTACAAGAATCGAGGGTACAAAAAATGGTAGATGAGACCTTTTGAAAGACAAACAACTATTGTCCATTGTTGAGCCATTGTCAACGGAGCCACTCGTGCCATAATGAATTTGCAAACTTCAAAGAGAGCAACACACAAGATACAAAATCTAGCTAAACCATTAGCAAAATCCTCAAAGCAATGTAATTCAAATACATACTCAAAGAGAGACAAATCAGTGACACCCTCAAACCGAAGTAATTTGGTAACATTTTCAAACTGAGGTAGTGTGGTAACATCCTCATACTGAGGCAAGGTGGTAACATCCTCATACTGAGACAAGGTCCGTGAAACTATAACCCTCCATACAAGTGAAGTATTTGGAAGGAGAAAAGTTACAGAGAGAGAGAAGAGTATGGGAGAGTTGGTGTGAAAAAGGTTGGAAGCATCGATGGTGTTGGATGGTTTAAGACACCAAATCTGGTTGGGAAGAAGGCGTTGTGTTTCGGGACTCCCTTCCGGTGGCGGGTCTGGTGGGACTGGTAGAGCCGTAGGGTCTTGTTGTCCCTCTCCGGTCAGAGTCCGTCTCCGGTCAGAATCCTTCGAGCCTCCCCACAAACGCATCGTCGTGACAATGCTTTTTTGAGAAAAGAGGCGACAACAAGGGGGAGAAGTGTGGGAGGCTGCGGCCATGACATGGGGAGTGCATCACAGTTTGCAGTGGTGTCAGCGGGGTCACAGACGTTTTTCAACGGTGAAGAGAGGGCCCTTGCGGCAACATCATGACAACGAGATTGCCCGGGGGACAAGGGGAAAGGGCAAGGGAGGGTGAGGCAGACATGATGCTGTCGAAGGACTCTGGAAACGGTGCAGATCCATCGTCTCAAGCGTAGCGGCTGTGTTGCCTCGGGAGTGATGCCTGAGAGCAAAACCAAACTAGGGCCAACTTCCTTTTCTAAAGTTAGATAGTTATATCAATTTCTTACCATTTAAAAGACCACTAGCACTAGGTGAGTGTCCGTACGTACTACGATGTTTGTTTTACAAATAATGCTTTTCTAGAGTTTGTGTCTTCAACAATTTCGAGAAAATCATTCGTTAATTGAATTAGTAGTATATGATAAAACTAATCAAACGAAAATATGAACTTATATTTGAATTAGGATTTCAGTGCAAGTATCAATATAAAATACAAAGCTACAATGAAACAAAATTTAATATCATAGAATGGAAATACAAAGAATAATGCACATGCACAAATTATATTTTTGGAGTGGAGCTTATGCTATATATTATAAATTGTTTGCTAGGGTACCCAAAAGAAAAGGAGGAAAGAATATACCCTATCCATTTACCATATTTCAAATGTTCTTTTATAATTTAGAATCAAAGAAAGAATAAATATATCATGAAATACCAGACATACCTGGCTTCCTTCTATGTCTCTTCAATTAGTGCAGTGTAGGCACTGAAGTATAAAGAATTGTCCCTTACAATATTTTGTAGACGCTCATCCTCTTGTATAATATTATGGTCCACTGAATTTAAGAGTGGATGGGAGAGTTTCGAGACTATAGATATGGAATCTCAAAAGATACCTTGTTGAATGAGCATTACAATTTTATAGATATGGAATCTCAAAAGATACCTTGAGCATTACAATTTTCTATTACATTTCAAAGAATTTTTAACTAGACAATAAGTGAAGAAGTTACATTTAGGCTTTTAAATTTTAAAATACGAAAAGAGAATACACACAAAAATTGAGTCTTTAAGAAAAAAGAGAGCTAATTTTATCATTAACATACTA
>OVAP01000081.1:25320-57460 GCA_900406295.1 Aurinia saxatilis | reverse complement strand
AGAGACGATATCATTGAAGCATCAAAGAGGTTACAGAGGTTCTTCAACACGTGAACCAAACATTTTCCTTTTTTCTCTTCAGGTTCTAATACCAACTAAGCTGAACACATGTTTGTGGGTTATGTGCATCGTCTTGAATAATCATAATCCCTCCTTCCTCTCTGTTGTACTATGATTGAAATAATAAGATAGATAATCAAAACTTGGGAACATCATCTTGTCATAAATATTAAAGATCACCCGTGACGTGAGTTGAATTAAAAGAAAAAGAGCATAGTCTCATACAAGAAAAGGATGTCAATAGAAAGATGAAGAGATGATGGCTACAAAGAAGGCGTATGCGAACGAAACAGAGAGGAAGGACGCATCCGAACTTCCGGGAGATGGAACTGGAGTTGCCGCAGCTGCTCCGGCGGTGGGAGGTACACATGTTCACATCGATCCAACCACATAAAGGCTTTAATCTTATATTTTAAAATTCAAAAAAAAATATGCAAAGTAAAAGAGACAGTACATACTCATACTAAGGGCATGGCCAGGAGGAGATGCAGAGACAGACTGCAAAACAACATTTCCAATACTTAATCTATCAACCAAAATGTATCAAATGATAATAATAACGATTATGGATTAAAAGAGGAAACTAACCGCCACAACGAGCAGACGGAGGAGCCGCAACTTTGCAAACGGACGGAAGGAAGAGAAGCAGCTTTGGTGAGATCAAGAGTCACACCAAGAGAGGCATTGTTCTTGAAATCGATCGCACAATAAGAAATTGGTAAAAGAAACAAACCGAGAGGATTATAAAGCTTGAAGGAACTCTTAGCCATGGCGATTCGATCGGTCTCTGCAAATTTCAAACACCCAAAGATCATTATTACACAAATTCTAAACACCGATCGATGCAATTGGTGAGAGAGATAAAGGGAGAAAGAAGGTGGTGGAGGAACCACCACCGGCCGCCATAGCCTCAGATGAAGAAGGTGATGGAACCACCACCATCGACGATGACGAATCAGGTTTCGTCGTATAGTACTTGCTCGACGACGGATATTAGGGATAAGAGAATGAGGGCAGTGTGTACTTTTTACAAATTTTGGGGCAGAGAATTAGGTATATGTGATTAAAGATAAAAAAATATGGTTATACGTGGTTAAGCCAAAAAAAACTCGGACACTAAAATCTTTTGAATTTTTAAAAAATATAATCACATTCTGTGCTTAAATACCTCTCGCACATATATTGTAGAGTTGACACTGATGCGAACCAATTCAAGAGAATACACTATCAAAATCAGACATTTGGAGGGGGTTTCCATTAATTGTCTTTTATGTTAGCTAGTATTCAATTTTTTCGTTTCCTACCTTTCTCATATAATTAAGTCAAGTTGAACATAAAGATAACATATTTGTATTGTTTCGGGATTTTATAAAGTTAAGCTGTCTCTTTTCGTTTATTACCAAAGCGAATTGGCCTCATTAGCAAAACAATTTGCTGTGCTCTTTATGATTTAATTAGATTAAGTCATTTTTGCTTGTGGTTTATTTCTCAAAACATTTGAAAACTGAAAATAATCAGAACAAAACAAAGTAGTATTGTATAAAATATCCAACAAAGATTCCATTGGGGGAAACATTGCATTGTGGTCTGTGGGGACAATTTGCTGGCACAAAAATTCTGCACATAAGAGAAAAATGAAAATGATTTGATTCATTAGGATGGTCCAAAAAAAAGTACTAACATATTAAAATATAATTTATCAGGAAAAACTATTGATTCATATTTTACAAACATCCTTTTACACCGTTATTTGATTTTTGAGTCTCCTCGTATGAACAACATAAAGCATCATAAATTTATAATGGTTGATTCTATGAATCTTTAATGTCACACATACAAAACTCAAACTCTTTGTATTAATGTGACTCACACGTGTGTAGATTAAATGCGATGATAAACTATGTCGTGTTGGTGAACGAGTCAGAAATGGTTGTAAAACTGTGCATTGACGGAGGACAGTAACGTCTCCACCATAAAGAATCCAAAGTGGAACATTCAGACGTAAAGCAAAATCCAAATAAAAGCACCAACAAAAATGGCAAAAAGGGTAATCAAACGCAAAGAAAGCTAATTAAGGAATGTAAATGCAAAGGCATGAGGAAGAAACCTGGCTATTTTGTTGCTTTCACCCAGTGATTAGTCATAAAAAAAACTAAACTAATTTGGTTCACTGGGATGGTCCAAACAAGTATGAACTATTTTAGCTAGAAAAAGATTGATATTCATATTTTACAACATCCTTTTACACTAAGAAATCTTGAGCACAGCTTGATTTTTGGGTCTTATCTTATTGTACAACATTAAAGCAGCATCATAATTGTTGATTCTATGAATCTTTGTATGTCACACACATTAAATTAGACAGGTTTTATGGTTAGGCACACGTGTGTAAATTAAATGAGATGATAACACTCTTTACTGAATACAGTTAACATTTTACATATGCACATTAATTTTTCTCAATAGTATCATTTTATTCAAATATGGAAACTGTGCCGTTTTGGTGAAGGAGACAGAGATGGTAAAACTGTGAATTAATGGAGGACATTAATGTCAACAGCAAAGAATCCAACCTGGAAAAGCACAGAATAATGGCAAACACGTAATTAAATGCAAATCCAAGGGCTATTCACTAGTTCTCTCTGTATTACCAAATCGTCGAGACACCAAGACAAGAGAGGGAGAGAGAGATCTGAGTAGAGTTTCCGACACCATTCTTCACCGTCCGATTCTTCTCTGTCTTGTAATGTTTCCGGGTCGGGTCAGGGAGACGCTAATCGGATCTTTCTTCATTCCTTTTCTTCTTCTTTCTTCCATCTCGCAAAGATAACATTGAAAGGGAAAGTGAAAAGGCGTGTGCTTTTTGTTCATAAAGTCTCCAACTTTTTTTTTCTGATGAACAGCTTGTGATAAGCTGTTCTGCTTTTTTGTGTGTTGGAATTTGGGTTTTTTATTTTTTATGGTTAGAGAAGAGAAAAGTTTCAATTTTTCTCCATTTTGATTCCAATTTGAGCTCATATGGTTTAGTCTTTCTAGGATTTGAGTGGAGTAGTGAAGCTTTTTGGTGGGGAATAATGGAAGATTATTCCAAGTATACTCATAGTCCTGCTCATTTAGCTGTTGTGCTTCGTGACCATGTAGCTCTTAGGAGGATAGTTAAGGATCTACCTAGATTAGCTAAGGCTGGTGAAGTTACTACGGAGCAAGAGTCCATAGAGAGTGAGTCTCGTGCTGATTCTGTTTCAGCTATTATTGATAGGCGTGATGTCCCTGGTCGTGAGACTCCTTTGCATCTTGCTGTTCGTCTTAGAGATCCGATTTCTGCTGAGATTTTGATGTCTGCTGGTGCGGATTGGAGTTTACAGAACGAGAATGGTTGGAGCGCCTTGCAAGAAGCGGTCTGTACTAGAGAAGAGGCCATTGCTATGATTATTGCTCGGCATTATCAGCCTCTTGCTTGGGATAAATGGTGTAGGAGGCTTCCTAGGATTGTTGCTTCGGCTTCTCGGATAAGGGATTTTTACATGGAGATTAGTTTTCATTTCGAGAGCTCTGTGATTCCGTTTATTGGTCGTATTGCTCCTTCTGATACTTATAGGATATGGAAGCGGGGGTCGAAACTTCGTGCTGATATGACTCTTGCGGGTTTCGATGGGTTTAAGATCCAACGATCTGATCAGACGTTTATGTTTCTAGGGGATGGTTATTCGTCTGAAGATGGGAAGATTGCGTTATCTCCTGGCTCGTTGATTGTTCTTTCTCATAAGGAAAAAGAAATGACTAATGCTTTGGAAGGAGCTGGTGCGCAGCCGACAGATGCAGAGGTTGCTCATGAAGTGGCTCTGATGTCTCAGACTAATATGTATAGACCTGGAATTGATGTAACTCAAGCTGAGCTGGTTTCTCATCTGAATTGGAGACGGCAAGAGAGAACTGAGATGGTTGGGAATTGGAAAGCCAAAGTTTATGATATGCTTCATGTGATGGTGAGTGTGAAATCCAGACGGGTTCCTGGTGCAATGACTGATGAAGAGCTCTTTGCGGCTGATGAAGAGCAAACTGCTACGACAAACGGTGCTGAGAATGATGGCTTTGAAGATGTGCTAACGCCCGAGGAAAAGCTCCAATTGGATTCTGTGCTTCGGAATGGGAACTCTGATGCTATAGAAGATGAAGAGAATGAAGTTACTGATCACCACGAAAACGGTGCTCTCAAAGAGAAGAAGGCCTGGTTTGGTTGGAATAAGAAAGGGTCAAAGTCTGGGCCAGAAGATGGGAATCAAAAAGGGAAAAACCACAAATCTTCGATGGTATCTGATCATTCAAATGAGGATGTGGGAGACACCAAGAAAGGGAAGGAAAAGAAGAAGAAGAAAAAAGGTGTTGCGGGAGATGAGGTTAAGCGTGAAAGTGAATATAAAAAAGGATTAAGACCTGTCTTATGGTTAACACCGGACTTTCCTCTTACAACAGATGAGCTTTTACCGCTCCTCGACATATTAGCTAATAAAGTTAAAGCCATTAGGAGAATCAGAGAGCTTCTCACAACTAAACTTCCGCTAGGCACATTCCCTGTAAAGGTATAATCTCTTCTTAACTCGTAAATTTGTTGTTATTGATATGATTGAGTCTTTATCGCGGGGGTATGCTCATCAGTACTTTATCTGCAGCTTGCCATTCCAATTATTCCTACAGTTCGAGTTGTTGTTACTTTCACCAAATTTGAAGAGCTTCAAGCGGCAGAGGAGGAGGAGTTCTCAACGCCTCCTTCTAGCCCAGTATTTCACGATGCAAAGTCTTCTACATCGGAGAACGCTTCACCATCATGGATCTCATGGATTAGAAGTGGCAAATCAAGTGACAGCGAGAGTAACCGTTACAAAGATGAGGTTGACCCTTTTTTGATACCTTCAGATTACACATGGGTGGATTCAGCTGAGAAGAAACGTCGAATGAAAGCTAAGAAAGCTAAGAGCAGGAGGAAGAAACAAGCGGCTACAAAAGCAGCTGGTGCTAGCGGCTCGAGTAGTCGTTCAATTCAAGAAGCTTAAGAATGATGTTCACTTTGTGAGCCATATGGCGCGTCGAGTGAAAGGCTTTTGGTAGTGTGTTGCTATTTTGTTGCTTTTGTAATGTCATATGTTATTTTTGAAATCCCTGCTGAACTAACTGCTTTGCGTTCAATCTATGATTAGTCCCTGATTTCGAGATTAGTCGTTTCCCTTCTAAGGTTCGGTTATATAGAAACTTAACAATAAATGAACAAGTGACAGAAGTAAAACTAGAGACGTGTGATCAATCATCTGTTGTAGATATTAGAATGATGAGTCCCGAATAGTGTGTTTTTATTTTGTTGCTTTGTAATGAACAGATGCAGAGGTTGGTCATGAAGTGGCTTTGATGTCTCAGACTAATATGTATAGACCTGGAATTGGTGTAACTCAAGCTGAGCTGGTTTGTCATCTGAATTGGAGACGGCAAGAGAGAACTGAGATGGTTGGGAATTGGAAAGCCAAAGTTTATGATATGCTTCATGTGATGGTGAGTGTGAAATCAAGACGGGTTCCTGGTGCAATGACTGATGAAGAGCTCTTTGCGGCTGATGAAGAGCAAACTGCTACGGCAAACGGTGCTGAGAATGATGGCTTTGAAGGTGTGCTAACGCCCGAAGAAAAGCTCCAATTTGGATTCTGTGCTTCGGAATGGGAACTCTGATGCTATAGAAGATGAAGAGAATGAAGTTACTGATCACCACGAAAACGGTGCTCTCAAAGAGAAGAAGGCCTGGTTTGGTTAGAATAAGAATGGGTCAAAGTCTGCGCCAGAAGATGGGAATCAAAAAGGGAAAAGCCACAAATCGTCGATGGTATCTGATCATTCAAACAAGGATGTTGGAGACACCAAGAAAGGGAAGGAGAAGAAGAAGAAGAAGAAAAAAAGGTGTCGCGGGAGATGAGGTTAAGCGTGAAAGTGAATACAAAAAAGGATTAAGACCCGTCTTGTGGTTAACACCGGACTTTCCTCTTACAACAGATGAGCTTTTACCGCTCCTCGACATATTAGCTAATAAAGTTTAAGCCATTAGGAGAATCAGAGAGCGTCTCACAACTAAACTTCCGCTAGGCACATTCCCTGTAAAGGTATAATCTTTTCTATACTCGTAAATTTGTTACTGATATGATTAAGTCTTTATCTTGGGTGTATGCTTATTAGTATTTTATCTGCAACTTGCCATTCCAGTTATTCTGACAGTTCGAGTTGTTGTTACTTTCACCAAATTTAAAGAGTTTCAAGCGGCAGAGGAGAAGGAGTTCTCAACGCCTCCTTCTAGCCCAGTATTTCACGATGCAAAGTCTTCAACATCGGAGAACGCTTCAGCATCATGGATGAGAAGTGGCAAATCAAGTGACAGTGGGAGTAACCATGAGGTTGACCCTTTTTGGTACCTTCAGATTACACATGGGTGGATTCAGCAGAGAAGAACCGTGAAGGAAAGCTAAGAAAGCTAAGAGCAGGAGATAGAAACAAGCGGCTACAAAAGCAGCTGGTGCTAGTGGCTCGAGTAGTCTTTCAAATCAAGAAGCGTAAGAATGATGAGTCCCGAATAGTGTGTTGATATTTTGTTGTTTTTGTAATGTCATATGTTATTTTTGAAACCGCTGAACTAACTTCTTTACTTTCAATCAATGATTAGTCCTCTTTTTCAGGATTAATCATCGTTTTCCTTCTAAGGTTTGGTTTTAGAAATTTAACCATAAATAAACAAGTGACATCAAATGAATAGAAGTGAAACTAGAGACGTGTGATACATAGTTGTAAAAACCATAAGCATATATGGTTTCCAAATAAAACAGATATTATCAAAACAAAACAAACACACGTTCAAGCTTTTGAGACCATAATATCGATTTCATTTCGGCGCCCAAAAGAAACATAATCCTAAAACCTACTTTCTTATGGTTTTGGCTTTAGAATTGTTATACATCCTTTCATTTTGTGCAATATTAGACCATTTCCATTGATGCTTTCTTATGAAATAATAAACAAATAGAATAATATTATATGAAATGAATAAAAAACTTAAGATATAATATTATACGAAATAACTAATCATAATATTATATATTTATTTATACATTTGAAACCATCAATATTATGTCTTTCAAACATGAAGTGTGAACTCAACTCTGAGACCACTGGACTCTGGATGTTAATGGTTGTCAGACTCTTGATTAGTGGTTCGTGGTCAAACACCATTATACAGAGAGACCCACTCTAAATATTTCGACACTAATTTTATTTATTTGTTTGTTTCAGTTTTAATAAGAAGAGAACTGTTTATTAACTCACTCTTTCATTCAAATTATTTCCAATCAAATGATTCTTCTATCCTGTTTGAACTAAAGTCCATTTAATTTCTTTCTAAATAGGTTTTATATTATAATTGCATGCCATCTTTTTAGTAATACTTGTTTTGAGATGACTGACTGCTGTATATGGAAGGACACGTCATAATGTAATGTCTTCATGTCCATTCAAATGTTTATTCGTTAGAGAGGTAACTCAACAACAACAAAAACCTTTGTTTCGATGATCAAAAACACTAAAAATATAATTAAAAAATGGTAACTGCTATCACAATCTTCCTTTTATCTCGTTCAGACAGATTCCGTTGATTTCTCTGTGATAGCTTTGTTGTTCATTTAAGTACAAATGGAATTTTGGGTATAAGTCCAACATTCCCTAAGAAACCATGTGGTCACGATGACTCTCACCTGCCACTTCCGTGAGCAAAGAATTAAAATCACTAAGCTTAGGCATTTAAGGGAACTACGTTCATATGGTTGAGCAGTTTGGTCTATTCTTTCTCTTACTTTTGAACTTTCTCATTCCTTTGGTTGATCCCTCTTGATCCACTTAATAGATTGTTCCTAAGTGTCATGAAACAGCCTCCTAATCTGATCCACGCTGGCTGGAATCAGTGTCACCGGACATCGCTTGTACTGTTTGATTACCATAGAAGGCCGATATAAGCTTATATATTAAGGTTGGACTACCGGGAGTAGAGAAATGCAGATTTGGATAACTTACCGTTGTAACATATTTAAATACGCAAGAATAGCAGAAAACAAATCCCGAGACTGTGACAACTGATGGGTTCGCGCGTTTTTGCAAGCATAATGCGCATAGGGTTCTGTCCGAAGGCAAAGGGATTCCTTCTTTGGCCATCTGTTAGAAAAATACCAAAATCAATTACAAAGTTGACTAAGACAAATACATCTACATTAGTTTCAGATGGCAAGGAAGATATTGCTACCAAGATATAGTTACCTTTGGAGCTGGCGGAGGTGGAGGTGGAGGGTACACGGTTGGGGCTGTTAATCTCTCTTCAGCTGATTGATACCACCATTCCATCATCTGCAAAAACCAAAAATACAAACAAAACAGAGAGAGAGGTTTATGTTTATGCCTTGAAAAGACTACTGAGAGACACCAAACAAAACTAACTTTATGGATTTAACAGTGGATGTTGCATATTCAATTTAATCTCATGTAATTCACCCTCATAAGGAATCTCACTCAGTGAACAACGATGCACAGGAATGTCGAGGCTAGATTTAACAGAGGGAGATACAAAGACAAAATGTTCTGGAAGCTTTCAAGACAAAAAGGTAAGAGAGGACAGTGAAATTGGAAACTATGGATACTTACTTTAAAGATGAAAACTGCAGCAATTAGACCGGTTTGGGCATAGTCAAGCACCGCATATGAACAGCTAAGTAGTGCCCCTTGCACTGTCTGATTCAATATTCAAGACAACATTATCAGACCTTGGATCACTAACATGTGACGAGTAGTAGGAATCAGCCTATCTCATTTCATAGATTACAGAAAGTTCGAGAGAAGTGAAATCATACTTTTAACCATGGAGGACCACGGAGTCTCTCACGCTCATGGTTTCGTATCTTTGAAATTCTTGAAGATGTATCCATCTATCTTGGCATCAAAAGAGGAAAAAGCAAAACAAAAGTGTGTTAGACATAACACATTGATTTGTACAAGTTACAAGTTTTTCACAAGTCTAGTCTATGATGGCATAACTCCTTGCAGCAAAATATCTAGATAAAACTAAATGGTGGACTTATAAGCATATCTTCCAACAACGGTCAAGCTCCTGAAATCTATGAGATACAAAATAAAACATCCTAGAACAAAACATGATTGCTTGCATGTTCATTCCTTACAATATCCTTCAAAAGTTCAAGATTCCTCATAGGTTGATCTTCAGAGAAATGCTAACACAGCCTTTGACTAGGGACAATCCAAACAGGAATACTGGTGACGAGAAATTTCAAGCGCAAAGGAGGAAATAATACCAGCTCTTGCCCTGTAGCTCGACAAACTTGAATCCCAAGAGCTTGAAGCCCGAGAGAATAAAATCCAGTAGCGTCCAGCAGATATAGAAGCTGGTAAGTAAATGATAATCCTGCACACCCCAGATCATCTCAGATGAGTTAACTACAAATAGATGCCAGAGATACAGTATGAATTCTCATATCATATTAATGAAAACGAAGTCATATAGTACATTACTCAGAATTCAATGCAGACTTGCACTTATAGCAATGGATTGTAATTCTTTTTTCATTTAAGAAAATCAAGACTACACTAATCTCTGAAAAATCCAACTCTAGGCATGACGCTAAGCTAAGAACTGCTCCTAACTATTATAAAGAATCATCAGATACAAAGCAGTCAGAAACAGCCACATAAACCAACAAGTACCTTCACTTGAGGCATGTATCCAAGGATAGCAGACAGCTATAAACTTCTTTATTTTCGTAGCTAATTGTACTCTAACAGAAAGCTCTTGATTCCCACTAGTCTCTCCTGAAACAATTGATTCCTCTCCTGTGAAGAATTCAGCTTCCTCAAATCCCTGATCATCTGTTCCCCATAAACTTTCCCGCAGCCTCGCTTCCCTTTCTTTGTTATATATAGCATGCAACTTAGACTTCAAATACGGTATCACAACCTACAAAAGCCACTTGTTAGAAGACAGTACCAAACCTAAAGGTACAAGCTTTTACTTTTAACACAGACACATTTCACACAGCTTTCACATTTGTGATAGAGTCAGTACCAGAAACACAACAGAAAGGATTCTCTGACGTTTCTCTAAACCAGAATGTTGAACTTCTCCACTCAAATCCTTCTTAGCACCGTCCTTCCTCAACCTCAATCTCACTGATTTCCTCCTCAAACCATACAATGATTCAGCAAACGAAGCATCTGAAACCAATTCATAAATAAAAAACCAAACTTTATAACCACAAACTCCAATCCCAAAAACCCAAAAAACATCTTCCAGAATCAAACCTGTTGTTCGTAAGCTATGCCCTTCAAGAACAAGCATCAGAGCAGCATAGAACTCATCCTCGTAATCTAAGATTTTATGGAGAAACGATCGTCTCAGAGCAAACACCTAAACAAAATTTACAAAAACCTAAACAATCACACCGATGTATATGCCGAATTCGAATTATAAGAAGAAGGGCATTCTAAAGGATTGAAATTTACGCCGAGAGAGTAAGTTAGAGCAGCACGGAGGCTAGCCGGAAGTTGCTGAGCCGCCGCCATCTCAAAGAAGGTGGGGCGTGTGCCTTCACCTCCCACCTGAAACAACATCTTCTTCTTCCTCTAGTCACTGATAGTTGATAAGAGAAGAAAATTGAGAGACTTTAAGATTCTCCTGAATTTTGCAGAGATTTGGTGAAGAAGAACAAGATAGAGAAGAGGAAGAGAAGACGCATTTCGAGAGAACATGACGTGTCTTTTGCCACGTCATTTTTATTGCTGACTCATCAGTCCATCTCGACAATGATTAGTCCACGTCTTCATCATAAACTCTGTTTACTTCCAAGGTTTTGTTATAATGTTTTTACCAAGGCAATTTTCACATACGAATTTGAGAAATTGGGATAAAAATAAACAACTTTCATTTTCTTGCTGAATCCCCACATAAAGTAGTAACAATAGAGATGTTTTTATATACGCAATTGCACTTTGTTGCAACAAAATCTAAACTTTGTTCACAAGAAGCATTTTCCTATACACCCCCCAAAAGCTAAGGTCAGTATCATCATGAGATGGTCTTCTAATCCTCTCTAACTCGTTTCCTACTAGTTCCAGAAGTGGATTCAGTTTGATCCATGGAGCTCGAAGCAGTGTTCAATTTCTGATTCATCGATGGTTCGATTTCTGGTGATGGCAGTGGCACTGATGATGAGGAAGAAGAGCCTTTTTCCTTCTCTTGCATCTTCTGTTGTTTCTCAATCATTATCTGAAGATACCGACCTTGTTCTTCGATTTGTAACTGCAATGTTCTTTGGATCTGCATTGTAATAAGATACCAAGATCATATCAACATAAGAAGAGGAAAGGATGCTGTTTTTGCTTCATATAAGCAAGTTGGGTTCATACCTCAAGTTGCTCGTGGAGTTGTTTCTGAACTTGCATCTGTAACCGTAGAGCTTCAGTGATATCAATGCTCCTGAAGAGGAAGAAGAACAAAATCATAAATACCACAAAACATTTTCCTTGGTGCATATAGTCTGTTCTTCCATGAATTTTTGCTTACGCTTTCAAGTCAAGAGATTTGATCTCTTCAATGGTTTTCAAATTCTTCTCTGGAAGTACTTCTGTATCTTGTGAAAGCTCCGGTTTATACCTTGCCGTTCTGTATTTCTGGATAAGTCAACAATACAAAGACGGTTAAGATGAGAACTGAGCAGAGTTTAAAGCATACAAACCCAAAACAGGCATGTAAAAGAGAAAAACGTATGGACAATAATAACCTGCAAATGGCTTTTGACATGATAAATGGTCAAGCCCGGGCTATTGATGAGCTTCAAAACAGCCTTTGGAGTGGCTCCTATGGTTTGCAATTATAAGAGAATAGTAAGTTGCTGAGCTTAAATTCACGCATGAGAAAAGAAAATAAGGATTACTCACGTTCACAACCACCGAGCTGATTGATAGCTTCAACAAATGCTTCATGAAGTTCTGGTGTCCAACGCATACGTTGCTTAGATGTTATTGAACTAGCTGGTGGACTCTTGACACTAAACTGCTCCATTGATGGTTCAACCTGATGTTGGTTGTTAACTACTACGTCTTGCCTCGCTATATCCAAAGACGGTGTTGGTATCTGTAACAGATCATAAGAGCCATTCATAATAAGAATCTTGAAGTCGTTACATTGCTGAATACTTGGAGAAAACACTAAGCATAGAGATTCATATCTAGCTAAGAAAACAAACCTTTGGATCTTGATTGAGGAGATTAGGATCAGCTAGAAGCTCTGACCAATTCGGTTCTAGACCATCATCAACGGAAATGAGCTGATTCGCCCAGTCTGGCCATTCAGTTTTTGTATTGAGTTCTTCGGATAAGACCATAGCTCTGCTGCTCTCTGCTTGTGGATCCGGAACAGGGAAGTCAAAGAAGCCCTGAAGCTGATCTTCAGACCAGCTCATATGTTTCTGCTCCTGAGGTGGATCAATCAATGGCAAGGATTGTGTTACCATAGAGCATTCCTCTCTCTGACCTTCTCCAGAGACATGAGGAAACGATGATGGCCGTGCCTGGGACATACTCCTTTCTTGAGGTGAGGCAGGTGAAGCATACACACCATTGCAGAATCCACTAGAACTGCCACCAGAAACCAAAGGAAACACCTGACAGGGTACCGGATTATTCATCAGCTCCTGTCCTGATGAAACCCACAAAGAGTTAGGAAATTTATGGTGGTATCTCTCATCTAGATTCGTAGGAAGAAGAGGAAAAAATGAAGACATAGCGGTTGGTGAACCAAAATCACTAGCAAGTGTCATAGGACAAGATAGCTACAAATATTACAATCCTCACAGAGAAGTTTATTAGCTTAACAAGGAAATGAGACTCACTAAAAGAAATTTATATACAGAAATTGACTCAATGGGACATAAACAGTTGTAAAAAATTATCTTCCTATAAATTAATATCCCAAAACTTTAAGGAATATTCTTCACTTTTTGATTTGTCCTGGATCATAAAACTCTTTTTTCTTCAACAAATAACGCAAGAGAAAGGTAAAACCGAACAGTAAGAAAAATTCAATGATTCTTATCCAAAACCAAAACATGTTCTAGCCATGAACAAAGAGAAGCTAATATCATGGAGAAGACAGATGCATCAAAATCAAAATTAGAAAGGGACCACAAATAATAGTTGGAATCAAATACAATGCAAAAGACATTAACACACACTTGCCACACACACAAAAGAGGCAATATGGCTTTTGATAAACACACAGGGACAAAATGAGCACATTATCACACTCTAATCAACTCTATCAAATTGATCAAAGGATAATAGAATAAAAATGACTTGACCATTGAAACAGAAACGATTCTTAGATCATAACTAGTCAACATCTCATAAAATGAACTTTCTAACATCCCTTCCCAAAAAGACAAACCTTTTTTGCTTTAAACGATCCAAAAACAGAACATAATCTATATAGTGAACCAATTCCAAGACAATAATTTGGACAAGATCACCAAAGTTAATCACTTTGGTAATAAAAATTCAAATCAAATCAGAAATCAATCACAAGAAAATTATAACAAAAAATCAATCCAGAAACATAACACAAACCTTAAAGTTCTAAACTGAAACCTAGACACAAGCCATGGAAGACGACAAGGAAACAAAAAAATGCCGACAGAGAGTGAATGGATTATGGAATCTGACCACACACACAGAAAGAGAGAAAAGGACAGAATCTTACTCGACCCAGCACTAAGCAGCAACACAGAATCCAATACCCTAAATCAAAACCCACAAAAAGGGCTTTATAATTGAATGATTTCTGATGATTGATATTCAACCAAACCCAAAAAAAATCTTTCTTTCTTTTTTCTTCGATTTCCCCAAAATATATAAAAAGGATTCTCTTTTTTTTCTCTCCTCTCCCTCAAATATTTGGTTTTATTACTGACCGTTGGATTTATATTTCAGTTAGCTTATGGAAAGTTTGTTTTAAAAAGCAACGGAGGAGATTTATGCAGAGCACTCAATGTGGCTGTTCTTTGCCGTAGAGGATTATGGAATACGTGTTATAAAATTAAATTGAAGCTTGGTGGGATCCATCTGATGCGTGATTGTATTTTAATTGGTCGAATATTGCTCGGTGCTTACTACGTCAATCACAACAAGTTAATTGCAAATTTGTTTAGTATTTGACCTAATTTCATAGGTGTTCTGTTATTATAATCAAACATTATCCACCAATAGTAAAAATCAAAATCATTCTTCAGAAATCAAGCTACCAATCAATTTTGGAAAGGGCAGAATTTGTCAAAGATTTCTGCTTCTTGTTAAATAAAAAAAATCTTAAATAATTTGCAAAATCAGTCGTATACTATTCCCCTAATGTTTAGCTTTGGAACGAGAACCATGTCAACTGGACCTCTAGGAAGTGTGCAGACAGGCAAAATTATAAGTAATGTAAAGTGGCACGAGAAACGAAGTTCTTAATAAACTAGAATCCAGATTACGGGACAACACAAGTCTTAGACAAAAAGAAAACATCCTCAAAGAGAGAGTGCAAAACATTCAACACAAAATATAAATCACAAGTAAGCTCAAACGATGGCGTTAGCAGCACTTGCGATCCTTGGCCATAGATCAGCACACTCCTTTCCGATTGGTCCAGTGATAGCAGATCCTAAAGCATCAGACAAACAGAGAGATCCATCAGCAACAAAGTTAATCACTTTAACAGTAAGGAGTGATTAAGTTAAACTAAGGTCAGTTCATAGACAATGCGTTCATGATTAGATACTAATAAGGCCATTGAATGTAATTTTTCAATCAAATAAAGAAATCCATGTGCAAAATGATAAACTTCTTACCTTTCATTTCACCCTTGGGATTGACGATGACACCAGCATTATCTGCAAAATTACAAGTTTTGATCAGACATACTTCCTTTCAAAGATACCAATTCAGACATGTAGAATGAAAACATAGAGGTAATAATAGAAATGGTTACCCTCGAAGTACATGAAGACACCGTCCTTTCGGCGCCAAGGCTTCCTCTGCCTAACAATGACAGCAGGAAGAACCTTCTTACGGAGATCAGGCTTACCCTTCTTGACAGTAGCCATAACCATGTCACCAACACAAGCTGATGGCAAACGGTTAAGACGACCCTTGATTCCCTTGACGGAAATGATATACAGATTCTTGGCTCCGGTGTTGTCAGCACAGTTCACTGTGGCTGCCACTGGTAGACCAAGTGACATCCTGAACTTGTTTCCAGAGGTTCCTCCTCTTCCTACAATTCCATTCACCAAATCAATTCTATATGCATCAATCCAAATGTAACACAATCTAATCAAATCTCTGAATAAATCATTTTTGTAAGAATTTTTAAACAAGAAAACGCATGCTAAACCTATAAATCAAACCCACATGTTAAAGATCTTCGTGTAAGAGAAAGATATCGAAGACCTAAGAACTAATCGCAATCAGATTAAGATTCATACACAACTTCGACAAACAAAATATCTTCCACAAACGATCTATAAAGACTAAAAGCTAAGCGATTTGAGAAATCAAAGGCGGAAGAGACGAGATGGAGGAAGATTATTACCTCGCTTCGACATGGCTGCAGCTCTTCTTGGAAGAGTTTCAACGGCAGTGACAAGAGTGTTTTATATGTGATTGTGCTTAGGGTTTACTGGTTGTGAGCTATTATGGGCCGATAAAATTTGCTTATAAGCCCAATAATTCTCTCTCTTTTTTGTCGACTAAGCCCAAATAATTCATTACAGCCTCTTTTCTTATAAATTCTCTTCTTCTTTTTTTTGTCTAGATAATAATACTCATTCATTCTTGTGGTTACAATACTAGAGCAAGCGATCAATTCTCTTCTTCTTTTTCTTTTCTCGACATCATTTTCTTTCTGTTTTTTTTCTGTTAAATTCTTTTCTCAGCATCTTATCAAATTAAGTATTGTGTTTCAGAAATTTGATTACAACAAACAAGGCAAAAGTAGCAAAATATTAAGACTAACAATGGAGCATTTTACTATAAAGTGATGTGTATTTTTCTTTACTTTCTATATAACAAACCCATAACGGAAGTGTGGCTCTGATTCAAAACATATCCGCACAATGTGTTTACTAATTCATCATCTACCTTTATAGCTGAATCTACCAAATATGTAAAAAGACCAAGTGATGATGATGGGCGGACTTTTCAATCCAGTCTTTAGCACAATAGCATCAGAACCTTTTAAAATAGCCAAAACCATCTGTGCAATGGAAAATCTCTAGAACAGCAAAAAAAAAAAAANCTAAAAAAAAAAAAAAAAAAAAAAAAAAAAAACTAACGAGTTTCTTTGGCTAGGCTACAGAACTCACTTTAGGTCCCTCAAAATCTTTGTCAACCTACCAAAAGCATATGTTCAGTGTACCTAAAGAAGAAATAGTGAAGAGAAATAATGCTGCAACCATAAAACACTTATTTCAGTAGTCACCACGTAGAATGAAAGCAGTGGAATCAACCAGGCTCAAGATCGTTCAAGGTGTATGTTTTCTTCATGGCAACTCTTAACCACCAGTCTTATTTGCGATTTAAATTCACCGCTCTGGGACCTGCATTACCAAGTGTTGGTTATTGTTAGTAATACACAAAGACTGAATCGTTCACTTTCAGAGAAACCATAGGCAGGGCAGGAACAAACTATTAGATTACAGTATTAAATAACTATCAGTGTTACGGAACAAAGCGTTTGATCCAAAGTAATTGAGGCTACTGGTCTGAAGATTGTATTATCACTAGACATTCTTTCTCACCTGGTGTTTTTTTAGCAGGAACAATCTTTCTTCTTTCTATAGACTTGCCTCGAGATGCTGCAATAATAATACCACAAGTAATGATTAGCCAAGATATACAGTTTTCTCTCAAGCTTTTTTCGTTGGCATAATGAAACAAGGTACTTTGCCAATACAACACCAAGTTCGAATTCAGAATGTGTGAACTGGCTAAGAAATCAATTTAGCACTCGTCCACAATGGTTTGAACAACAAATGCAATGTTTGAAAATAACTGACCTTTTGTTTTTTTGTCTCTGCACAATTCGCTTCCGCAGCAACATCTAAATGCCTTTACAGGATGACTTTCATCACTGAAGTCAATCATGTAATCCTGCGATTACATAAACACCAGTTATTGTAAGGGAATACTAATAACGTTATTGGATGATCAGAGTAGAAAGACATGTTGACTCCATCCAGATCCATGGAGCTAACTAAAAAATACAGTAGATATCTAGCATGGAAAAATCAACAGCATGCTAGCTAATTTCTTCACACCAAAATCTTTAGCCATTCAAGTATTTGTAGCTACGCGGTCAGAATATAAAGTAAACAGAACGATGTACTTACCCATGTCAATTCATCCATGGCCTTGACGTCTCTTATGGTAAAAAAGGCTATCTGCATATGACCAAAGTCAGAATTTCTTTAAGCTCTCCGCTGTCACAATAAGTGACTTCAAGAAACTCAGCTTCGAGTGGAGAAATCATATACTTACATGGTAATAGTGCCTGTCAGGAGTCTCTATTTCAACTGGAATATCAATCAAATTTGCATCCTCACATCTGCAACAACAATAAAGTTCACCAGAACCATGAACTCTCAACATGAGAATGAAGACAACAAAGCACAATGCATGAGCGCCAGGACCTTTGATTGATACCTATGATTGATAAATCTGGCGACATTTCCACAGATTGTGGCATCCAGACAGAGTGCATCGTCATCTTGTAGATCCTGTTCTGTACCCCAGTCTGCATCCAGAGTCACCGGATACGTATGCCTTTCACTACTAAGGTTTTGATTCCGGTCGTATAACTCCGTGTTGGTCAATATTTCGCCAATGTATTCACAGACAAAGGTTCCTTTCGGCAAGTCTTGCAGTGCTCTAACACCCCATCCTTTCCCTTCTGGGGTAAAGTAAACCTGGAATATAATGTGTTACTAGTCAATCCAAAGAAAAGGATAAAGAAAATGGGGGAGAAAAATCAGTCAATTAGTAAAAGATCATGAGGAAGCCAAACATCTAGACATGAAGTAGCATCTCCAAGAAATGTTACCTGCAATTCGCACTTAATCCCTCTCTGTACTATACGATTTCCACACAGCATATCACATCCACACTTTCTCCAGCATTCCTTAATGAACTTCCGGATCAAGTGCCCCTCACACTTTCCCTGTGTGCCCTTAATATTATCTTTCTCCAAAGGACAGGCTTGGCAGTAAAATTTATGGAACGTATCTGGTTCCTTTTTCATCTTAAGACATTTGTCCAGAAACTCCTCCTTTAGCACCCCTTCTTTGGTGTAGGCATATTCTCCATTGGTTTCACGAGCACAAGCACACGGAATGGCAGCTGAAAGACAGTCCCCTTTGCAGTTTGCACAGCAATTTTCATCGGAAATCCGAGCCAGGTTCACGTGGACGTAAGCGTTTTGGTATGCAATATTGTGAGGGATGTAAGTAAACTTTGGTATTGCCTCAGTGCCAACCTCGTCGACCAGAGATATTGCCACCCTCTCTGAACCTTTAGTAATGTCAGGAACTCTGTTTTTGTATTTCCTCTTGCGGTCACCATTACTAAGCTGTGGCTGCGGCTTCTTCTCGACTGGCTGATTGGACGAACCTGAGCTTGCAGCACGGGTTTCGTAACTTCTTTTCACTACCGCAGGAGTGCCAGCAACCACAGGACTCTTCTTGCTGTTACCATTAGATGTACCTTCTTCCCTTGACTTCTTCTCTTCTTCAGCCAAATATATAGCGTCGATCAGTGGACTGTAATTATCCAGTTTTACGAATTCCCAATTGCCCTCAGATATTTCCAGGAGCTGCTTAAGCACTGGCCCTGTCTTTTCATCAGGAATGTTCAATTCCCTTGTTCTCTTATAAGCTTCAAGTACTTTCTCGCGTGCACTCTCCTTTATCTTCTCGTCCTTGGCCATCTCTGCTTGCATATACAGATCACTTCCAACAACAGAACCTGCAAATTTACCAAATTTCTTGTTTCTACTAATATTATAAATTTATAACACGAATATACCAAACACGACACTAAGAATTAGATATTTTGTTCATGAAACTAATCAATTCATGCCAAAATCTCACCAATTAAAACCCTAAATACTTCATTTACAAACTCGACAAGATCCAAATCAGTATAATGCAAAAACATACGAAGTTTCCAGAATTCTCGGAGATTCAAGCCTAAACAGTTCCAAAACTCACCGCAAATTCAACACACCCAAAGATCTCGAAACCCGAATTTCTCCACGAAACCACATTGATCAATTCAAAACTATAAAAACCAAGTGTATGAAGCATGCAGGAGAAGAGAAAACAAAGAACCAACCTCTCGGTGGTGGTGGTGGTGGTGGTTGATACAGAGACTATACAATCGGAATTTTCGCCGCCGTTAAGAACAATTGAGGAAGACGGCGATTTGATTTGCATGCAGAGAAGATTTCAGAGAAATCTTAAAATCGAAATGATCAACTGGTAACAAAAATACCCTAAAAAGATCACACAGTATCGGATTCACTTAAAAGTAGAGAGTGTTGGTAAGATATTTTTTTGCGGAAACTAAAAAAAATACTATTATTGCCTTTTTAATGACTAGGGCCCATCTTTGACTATAAAAAAAAGAAGAAGTTAATGGGCTATAATCCCTTTTTATGACTAGGGCCCATCATTTGGTAATCGTTTTATATCTTTTTTAAACATAAAACAACTTACCTTTTTCCACATTTTTCTTCTTTCTATTCTAGTCAACATCATAACTCATCCGTATCACAACAAACTATAGTATATAGCCTTTTCACATTTAATTTAATATCTCACTGAATTCATATGGGTTAATATGTTCACATATTTTAATACATGGGCATAAAAGTTTAGAATTTATAACTTATATTCTCAAAACACTTCTGCTATTTCTTAGCTTTTACAGCAAACATTAGTCCTATCGCTTTATTATTTTCCCAACCAGATTTGATTACTTTCGATGTAACATATAATAAGCATAAGAGCAAATTGTTCTTCTGGTTGGTAAACGAATACAAGACAATAATATTTCTTCAACATCAGACCTTCTCCATTCAACAATCTGCAGTAGAAAGTAAATAAATATCTCTCCTTAATTTTAATTGATAATTAAATTTGAAAAAAAAAATGAACATAAAAAATGAATGTGTAACGTACCATCGCCTTTTTTACGCAAGCTCTTGAGGAACATGAAAAAGATAGCAATAAAGACCAAAGCCGCTACTACTCCTACAACTATCGCCAATGACTTCCCCGTGTTCTTTCTTGTCCCTTCTTCTGCCAAGACAAAATATCATTCAAACTTACTTCTGTTATGCTATCATCACTATTTGGTTCGGTTCACTAAATCACATTTTTATTTTGTATATATTCGAATTTGTATGCATATGTAACGTACCGTGGTATGAATCATCGGGGAATTCATGAGGGTAATATGTATACGCGACGTAGCACCCTTCTAAGTATATTTGACCCGCGATGGACCAATGACACACTTCTGCTGCTACAGCCGCGGCAGCACTGACGCACTCGCCGCAATGGCAAGCTTCAACGTTGCCATCACATTGAGCTACGACATGGAGGTGCTTGTAGCTATCCTCGTAAAATCCATGCCCATCAAGGACTCCTGTAGCGGCTGCAATCAGTGCCTCTGTCCTCATCTCTTCGAATCCGGGGAACGACTCAGCCGTGGCTCCGTCGCATATCTTGTGGATAAGGCCGTGTTCCGGTGTTTCGAATAACTTGTGGTTATGATGATTATTAGCTTCATCCAAAAACGACAACAACATTAGCATATACGTAAAATAAGATGTTAACTTATTAAACATTCATGTTGGAATATTGGTATACAAAATTAGTATAAAATTCATAATGAATTGATAAATATACTTACGAGCATTAAGGACACCAACACGTTTGATATCGTATTTTAAGTGACATCCTCGAAGATGAACACGAGCTGAGGTGGCATTTCCACACAATCTAGTCGAAATCTCACCAAGATCACTTACACATCTATGGCATATCTCACTCGGATAATCTTCTCTGCATTGGTACCATCCAGAGACTGCGTGTTCTTGGTTACCAACTAGAGCCTTAAAGAACTTGGATTTAGAGGATTCAGATTCTAGTTTTCGTAAGAAAGAAGAAAGGGCTTGTG
Source organism: Aurinia saxatilis (assembly GCA_900406295.1). Classification (NCBI taxonomy): domain Eukaryota; kingdom Viridiplantae; phylum Streptophyta; class Magnoliopsida; order Brassicales; family Brassicaceae; genus Aurinia; species Aurinia saxatilis. The sequence goes on along the minus strand of OVAP01000081.1, from coordinate 36,049 downwards.
CGCGAAGAAAAAGATTTTGGTTTGAGTAATTTGGATCGTTTGTTGTTGTTTTTAGGAGGATGTTTGTGTCCGATGAATCGCATTGTTTGAAAACCAGAATGTCGTAATCCAATTGGGAAGAGTTAATGAGAGAGGTAAGAGAGAGGAAGAATAGGGTTAGGGTTTGTGTGAGGAGAGTGTTTAAGTGTATAATCATGTTTGAGACAAATCAAGATCAGAGAAAGATTGATTGTTAATCCATTTACTATTTATCTTTATGAAGATGGAGTGGTAGTTTAGATATTTACTACGTATGTCTACTTGTCAACATATGTGTATAACTTGGTTGTGACTAATTGTGAGGTCAATAACATGTGATTTTTAGTCTTTTACCTTCTTGTTGGTATGTTCCTTGTCTAATCAGCTAACACACGAATATATATATAAATGTTTAAAATGAAATTTGGCTAATCTAGAAAGTGTATAAAATGAAATTCGGTTATGTGTAAAATTGTAGAAATGTCTAGAGTTTGTATATCGAGTAATGGTTTTTGTTTCTAGCCTACCTTTTAATTTGATTTAAGTAAGAGATATGTGAATCTATGTAACTTGTACTTGCAAGTATATAATTTCATGAAGTTTAGACAATAGTACCCCAAATATATATTCTGCTCAACTATATCTACCTAACAAGTTGTCAACTTATGCACGTTAATTACATAAAATCTTCGGAAGTTAATTTAATAGTGTTCTTAAGTTAAGGAAAATGTTTTAAAACGATTATTACAAATGTGAATTATGCAGGTTTTAATTTGTCTATAGTTTATGCAGCAAGGCCAGCTCAATACAAACCTATAATCTTTTATAAAGTATACCAAACCATGAAACAGTTATACTTGCAAAATGTTAAAATGCGGAAAATATTTATACAATCCTCGTAATTTTCTACTTTGAATAATTCAACCATAAAATTTTTGGTTCAGCTAACTTATAAGGTAGGACAAACTGTATAATTGGATGAAATTCAATATCATGTTTCATGATACAACCGTACATAAAGTTAAGATTTTAAACATAATAATTTGTATCTCATATAACTAAATTTTTTATAAAAATCTCTTATATAAGTAATCATTTTAAAATGTCCAAAATTATTGTTCAAAATAATCTTTTGTTGTTGAGAAACTGTTTTTCTAAAAAAAAATATCTCTTCCTTGTATGTGTTTCATAAATTCAGTTTGAATTTATGAAAAATATCTGTGGTTTTTTGGATAAACAAAAAAGTCTTTATTAAAAAAACTTTGTTACAAAATCAAATTCTTCAGTCACTTGTTAATGTTAATTGCTTGCCAAATATTTTTTGACACTCTTGAAAAGGAAACTTTGTTTTAGTAAACTAAACACCCAATTTTGCGTAAGGAACAAAAACTTGAGTTAGTCTAATGAAATTTTGTCCGAATACCCAATTTTGCATAAAGAACTCCAAATTTTTTTTGAGTTAGTCTAATGAAATTTCGTCCGAATTTTTAGACTAACATTTGATATTAAATGACGTTAGTCTATTGATTCAACATCCATTTTAATTCTTAATTTTTTGAATGTTTCTAAACATATAATAATCAATACAAAAGAAATTAAAGACATGAAACTAGAAAACAAGTTTCATGATATGATTCCATGCATTGAGTTAATGATCCTATTATGCACTCACCGATATTCAAATCCAAAGCTATATATAAAACTTACCATGCCGAAAAAGCGAGGAAAATTATGTACACTTTAAAATTTTATAAAAAGGGAGAAAATATTTTAAAATGACAAAATATATATAGAAGTAGAAAAAAAAAAAAAAAAAAAANNNNAAAAAAAAAAAAAAAAAAAAAAAAAAAGGAAACACCTGCTATTATTTCGTAAATATAGTTAAGTTGTTATGACAGAAACTTTGACTAGATCATCTTTAAAACTTTTCATTACAACAAATAAAAAAAAAAAAGTCAACAAAACTCTTGAACACCAAATCTTTAAAGAGTCAAATGAATAAAACGCTGTCTCTTCAAAGTCTTCCAACTTTCATAACCAATTTTCCGTTAAAAGACAGTAAATAAATCAACGGTCCAATTCTTATCATGTCTAAAAACCACCAGCTTTCTTCCTCATCTCACGCTTCTTCTCTTCTCCTCCTTTTATTCTCCATCTCAATCTCTTCTCAACTAATCTCTAATCGTATAATCAAAAAATTCTATCAATTCAAGAAGAAGACTGAGAAACAAAACAGAGTTTTAACCCACCTTTTTGTTTTGTTTCCACACAAAATAAAAAAAAATGGGTCGACTCAAATTCTCATGTCCTGTTCTTGAAATCAACCTAATCTCAGCACAAGATCTAGCTCCAATTTCAAGAAACATGAAAACATATACTGTAGCTTGGATCAATACAGATCCTATGAGGAAACTCACAACTCGTGTTGATCAAACCAATCGTGCTAATCCAATATGGAACGAGAAATTTGTATTTCGTGTTAACGATAAGATTCTTGATCTCGATGCATCAGCCATTGTTATCGAGGTTTACGCAGCTGCATGGGCTAAAGATGCTCTTGTTGGTACTGTAAATGTTCTTCTTAGCGATCTTTTTGCACCTTGGTCTGGTTTTGGTGATGGTGATGATGGTGGTGGTAGTAATAACAATATGAGGCTTGTGACTCTTCAGATTCGTCGTCCTTCGGGTAGGCTTCAAGGGTTTTTACGTTTAGGTGTTGCACTTCTTGATGGTGGACAACGTAGTATGCCTTTGTCCGTCGAAGTTTTCGATGGAAGTCGAAGAGGAGAAGAGATGAGAAATGATATTAAAAGAGACCATGATGCTTCGAGAATGATGCATCGTCGTACAAATAGCGATCAGACCGATTTAACGACGTCTACGAATGATTATGGTGTTAAAACAGGGGTGGTTACAAACGGAGGAGCAAGATTTTCAGGAGCAGGAGGAGGAGGAGGAAGTGGTGTCGTTGGTGCGGGTGGTGGTGGTGCGGATAGTATGGTGAATGGCTCGCTTTGTAACTCTGATATTGGACCCTCTGCTTCGGTTGTTGCGGCTGCTATTGCACAAGGGCTTTATAACAGACAAAAAACCGCTGTTAAAGCGAATGCGGGTGGTAAAGAAGACGCGAGTTCGATACTCGAAGGGAAAACTGAGGGGATAGAGCATAGAGTTGAGAGGTGGAGAGCAGAGAAGAAAGGCGCGGTTGAAACGGGTGGATCAAGCGATGAATCTAGCGGAAAAGGAGGAATGGGAAGGAGACGGAGGAGGAGGATGAGGAGAAAGGAGAAACAACGGCGGAGAAACGTTGGAGGAGAGGGTAAAAAGGGGCTGTTTTCATGTTTTGGGAATGTTTTTGGATGTGAGATTTCGATTACTTGCGGTGGTGGAAGTGGCCGAGAAGGAGGAGACAGCACGAAGAAGAGGTATAACAATAATAAAGTAGTCAATCTTAGTGCTGTAGATGAAACGTTTAGTCATTCTGCTACTTGAGAGAAATTTGTACATGTGTATATGTTTTTTATTTTGGTGGTGTAAATGGTTTGATGGGGTTTATAAAACGTATGAATAAAATTCCCTTTTACATTTCTAGTTTTCTTGATCCTTTCATGAGAGTTTTACTATGTAAATGATGCAACTTCCAAGACCCAACTAAGTTATTCTACAATGTGCAATGAGTCAATGATTATGTATAACCTTAAGTCACTTTATTAGACTAGGTAGCCTAAAACACCAAAACGAAAAGCAAAATTTAAACAAGGAAGGGATGTGAATCTCGCAGAAACTGGATTTGGAATCCAGAACAAGGTTTAGGAAGAGCAAGAAGTTCACTGGTGATGAGTTGTCGTTTCTCGTCATCTAAATCAGCTTCAATCTCCACTTTCATCAATTGAAGAAACTGCATTTGGGACAAAAAGCAATTCACTTGTCTCACTTCTTCACCACTTCCTCTAAACCCATATATCTCCAACACCTTCACTTCCTTTGTTGTATCAAAGCAGATTCCTTGCTTTCCAAGGCAGTGAAAGCCCTTGAGGATCAAAGTTTCTAGCTTTGGAGACTTGTTGAGCAGACGCGGAAGCACTTTCCAATCTTCTTCTTTTTTACTCTCAAAAGAGAGCTTCACAAGGTTTTGAAACAAAGGTAATTCCTTATTCAACCACAACATCATTTCAACAAAAGTAGAGGTCAGAGAAAGGGCCTTAATGTTGCGCATCCCTTCAATGATCTTATATATAGAGTGGCTACCATCATATGAATATTGCATATGAAAATCTAGTTTGGCTTCGACAAGGGAACTCGTGAATCCATAAACTGAGTAGTAGATTAAAGGAGCGAAACCAGAGTAGTCGAAGTAAACAAGACTCGGTGTGTTGAATTCCTTGAAGTCACACTTATTATTGTCGTTTTTAGTGTCGTGAATTGTGAGTCTCTTGAGAGTTTTGTGGATTATAGACAAGTTTTCATGTCCACGTCCGTATCTATGTAAGTAATGCAAAGATAATTCCTCAAGTATTGGACAACCAGGAAGCATCAAATCGGACAAGAAGTCGCTTATAAACCAATCCGTCTGGAGAAAGAGACTCTTTAGCACCGGAAGACACACTTTTGGTATACTTATTGTCTCCTTCCAAAACTGTAATCCTAATGTTAGCTTGACCAGAGTCTTGTTTGTCAAGACACTAAGAGGAAGAAGATTCGCGTCACGAGCCAAACGCAGATCAAGATCCACCACACCTCGTTCCAAGGCTTTGTGTATCCATTGGTCAGCAAGATCGGAACAGAGGCGTTTGTCTCCACATCTTAGTGAGAGTTTTTTCATGGAGGATTTGTCACCAGACAGTGTTTTGTCTACAAAATCCCTAAACCAATCTTTTAATTCGGAATAGTCTGAACTGTAGTTGTCTTCGTCTGAATCGTAGTCATCTTCTTCCCTCCTCTTTCGTTTACCCTTCTTTTCGGGATAGAGTAATTCGGAATCGTCTAAACAATAGTGATGCTGAGATGCAAAGAGACGATTCATCAATGGAAACAGATTCCTCCACCTTTTGGAGAGAAGTACAGTAGAAGTAGCTTCTTTAGTGGTAAGAAAAGACAAGATCTTAGCAAGTAGCTCATCTTGAAGAGAGCTGATTGCATCTACAGAGTCAGATTCCAGGAGAGACATAGTTACAAGATTAGGGTTTGATACAGAGCAAGCAGAATGATTACTACTGGGGGTTTTCTAAACTTTATTAACTTGACAATTAAATACTGGGCTTTTAATGGGCCATAACACGTTCCTTCGGCCCATCACCAGCGACCGAATTTCGATCAAATAAACTTTATAGGGACTAATTAGAATATTATGTATAATACCGGGGCTATTATGAGAAGTTTTTAAAAGAACGAGAAGAATATAAAAAGAAAGTTTATAGAAAAACGGACCAAACACACACCATAACTTCATCATCAACCTTAACTCCTTTAAGCAATTACATCTTCTTCACCTTTTTCTCTCTCCGCCGTGAATGTTATAATTCAGAGAAAGAGAAGCTCTCTGCTTTTTGTTGCTTCTCTCTTTCTCTGAATTGAAAAACAGAGAGAGACGGTGTTGTTCACAGTTCCGGGAGAAATAATCGGCTGATTTTTATCCTTAATTTTTCTGAAATCGGAGAATCTGAGCATCACCCATTTGAAATCAACTTGTGGGTTTTGGTGGGTTTTTCTTAATTTGTCGAGATTCCGCAGAAAAATCTCGAATTTCGTTCCACAAAATGTTTGGGTTCGGGTGTGATTGTTTTTACGGGAACCGAGGAATCTCAGAGTTTGATTCGGAATATTCCGAGCCAAGGCCATTCTCACTTCCGTCTCCTCTGCCTCATTGGCCTCAAGGTACCAAATAACTTTCTTATATTAGAAACAAAACTGCAGTGTGTCTAGAATTATGAAAGCGAAGTTGCAAGATTTTGATATCATTTTAGGAAAGTATTATTCTCCTTTTTTGAATTAATGTGTCAAGAATTTTCATTATGGTCCATGTGGCATTTAACTTGTGAAGAACAATTTGAACAGTTGGATGATTTTGGGAGAAAGAATCAAAACATCCATTTTTAGTTATCTTTGGTCTAATCAAATGATGATTTTTTATCTTTTCATGCTCACTTAAAATAAGATCAATTAGTCATCCATTTTTGGTTAATTACTTGATCTTATCTTGTTTTGTGGCTTAATTTTTATATAATTTTGGGATAAGAGAATTATTTATCTGGTTTATTGAAAGGGTCGACTGAGGAAGATGCTTTAGAATATTCTGCATGGGTTTCCCCTTGTCTTTTTCCTTCTTCTTGTTTGACTCTGATCCAACTTGTCTTAAAACTAGATAAACAAGTTGATTTCAAACTAATACACGAAACTCTTAAAAAGAGTTTTGCTATAATTAGATAAGGCTGGTTTGTTAAGCTTTCTTGATCTCAATAACGTGAGCAATAATAATGTTGTCTTATCATATGATTAAGGCTCAATCATTTAATAAAGTTTTGAAAGTGTAGATAGGTATGGTTGGTATCATGTTGTTTAATAGTTAATCCAGGTTTTGTTTCTTCAATTGTAATGTCCCAACCATCTCTTGTAAGATATAAAAGGAGTTATGATTGGTTGATTTAGATCCTAGTTTTGGTTATACATTTAAGGCTAATGAATTGGGAGTAATTTTTAAGAATGATGTAAAGTTGTTTTAAGTCCATAAAATACCAAACTAGGCGCCTTCTTGTGCTACTGTTTGAATTGATCGTATTTTTGTATCTATAGTTGATATCCTTTCTCTTGTTTTGTTAATATCTTCGCAGGTCAAGGTTTTGCCACGGGAAGAATAAACTTAGGAGAAATTGAAGTGGTGAAAATCACCAAGTTCCATAGAGTTTGGAGCTCTGATTCATCGCACGGGAAATCAAAACGTGCAACATTTTACAGAGCCGAGGAAATTCCAGAAGGGTTCTACTGCCTTGGTCACTATTGTCAGCCAACTGATCAGCCCTTAAGAGGATACGTACTTGCTGCTCGGGCTAGTAAACCCGTCAATGCGGATGATTTTCCGCCGCTGAAAAAGCCTGTGAGTTATACGTTAGTTGGGAGTGAGGATTCAGAGAACAATGGAGGTGGCTACTTCTGGCTACCTAATCCTCCGGTTGGATACAGAGCAATGGGAGTTATTGTAACCGATGGACCCGGGGAACCTGAAACAAAGGAGGTTAGATGTGTAAGAGAGGATCTTACAGAGAGTTGTGAAACTTCTGAGAGGATACTTGAGGTGGGTTCTTCAAAGAAATGGAACCGTTCTGGTTCTCCTTTTAGTGTGTGGAGTATCCAACCTTGCGAAAGAGGGATGCGGTCACAAGGTGTAGCTGTTGGCTCATTCTATTGCTGCACTTATGATCTGTCTTCTGATAGGACAGTCTCTGATATTGCATGCTTAAAGAATCTTGATCCGGCTTTACACGCCATGCCAAATCTCGATCAGGTCCATGCGGCTATCAAGCACTATGGACCAACAGTTTACTTCCACCCCGAAGAGTCTTACTTGCCTTCATCTGTGCAATGGTTCTTTAAAAACGGAGCTTTGTTGTACCAGTCAGGGAAATCACAATTCGAACCAATTATCTCCTCGGGTTCAAACTTGCCTGCTGGAGGAAGCAATGATATGGAATTCTGGATAGATCTTCCCGAAGATGAAGAAGCAAAGAATAATCTCAAGAAAGGAAACCTCGAAAGCTCTGAGCTTTACGTCCATGTGAAACCAGCACTCGGTGGAACCTTCACCGACATAGTAATGTGGATTTTCTGCCCCTTTAATGGCCCTGCCACGCTCAAAATCGGCCCCTTCACTCTACCAATGACCCGCATAGGAGAACACGTAGGTGACTGGGAACATTTCACTTTCCGAATATGCAACTTCTCTGGTGAGCTCTGGCAAATGTTCTTCTCTCAGCATAGTGGGGGTGGTTGGGTTGATGCGTCAGATATCGAGTTTTTCAAAGGTAGTAACAAACCAGTTGTGTACTCATCTAAACACGGGCATGCTAGTTTCCCTCACCCAGGAATGTATCTCCAAGGCTCCTCGAAATTCGGGGTTGGGGTGAGAAACGACGTCGCGAAAAGCAAGTTCACTGTGGATTCAAGCCAGAGGTATGTGATTGTAGCAGCCGAGTATTTAGGCAAAGGAGCCGTGACCGAGCCGTGTTGGCTACAATATATGAGAGAATGGGGTCCAACAATAGCCTATGATTCGGGGTCTGAGATCAATAAGATAATGAATCTTCTTCCTTTGGTAGTTAGGTTCTCCTTTGAGAACATTGTTGATTTGTTACCTATTGCTCTGTATGGAGAAGAAGGTCCAACGGGTCCAAAGGAGAAAGATAATTGGGAGGGAGATGAGATGTGTTGAGACAAAGAACAAGTCTCTTGTTCAGTATGCTTAAGTGTTGTAATTATATACTATACATTGTACTGTTACTGTATGTTGATCATACAATCAAAAACTTAAATGCTGCGTTTAACAAAGACCGTGTTATAATAAAGTTGGTACGGTACAAAATCTGATAAAAAAGGTTTTAAGAACCGGTTTAATAGTGGGAATTTTAGCTTTTATTCATCAGTTTTTCATAATTGAAGAAACCAAGACACGTCCTAATCTTGTCAAGTAAATTAGATCAATAATATGAGTCATCTAAATGCATTTGTCACTTGTATGATGCACACACACACACAAAATACTCCTCTTTCATCGCAAACATAATTTATCTTTTTTAAAAAATTTAGCTGAAAATATTTTGAGACTGAACATGTATCATTAAAATCCACATAAAATATGTTTCAAAATATGTTTCAGTCTAAGAATATTTTACATTAACACCTTCAAAATTGTATTTAACCAAAATATTTGGTTATGCGGATTTTTATATTATTTTGATATTTTTTATTTCTAATTAATGTTTGCAATCCTTTTTATAATTAACTGAACTATATTTTAAACTACTTAGCAAATGATGTTTTTTAATTCTCGTGCATTCAAACAAAATATTTAATATTCAGAACATTAATTTAATCCAAAATAATATAAAATATGGATGAGATATAATAAAATACCTATTATTTTTGTAGGTTTAAAGAATGAAGCATGTATAATAACAAATATACATCCAAAATATTCGTCAATATGTGTTTTTTATATAAAAAACAATAATCTTAGCGTTTATATTAAATAAATTTAAATGCTGGTAACGATAGTATATATATTTTTCACTAAACCATTGCTGCATCAGATTTTTTTTTCCATGATTTTGTTTTTTCGTCTAGAGTTTTTATAAAAACCGTGAAAAAATCAAACATACAAAGTTTTTTTTTTTTTTTTTTCCTTGTTTACTTATTTGTTCCTTACTTTTTCCTTGTTTTTTACTTACTTTTCCTTTTTTTTTCCTTACTTTTTCCTTATGTTGTAATTTTATTATACTTATTTCTTACTTAAATTTTACTTTTGTTTTGCTTATATATATCTTCAACTTGGTAATTTAATTATAACCTTTTTAATAGTTGTAATTGTTTTTGATATATATATAGTTGTAATCGAAAACAATTTAAGCTAATTGGAGAAATTTAAAAATAATATACGTATAAGAAAATATATATGTGAAAATGACAGTTTTTAATATGTGATAGATCAAATAGTATCATTAACTCCACAAAAACTATAGATACATGGCATTATATCCCGTCTGCCAAGATAGAAGTGAGTTCCCCATTGTTCATTGTGAACCTTTACCTCGTTGTACTGGCCGTAAATCGAGGTTGGTAAAATCGTCGCTCCATTGCATAGTCACTTGGGACTAATACAAAACCAGGACAGTCAAGGTTGAACCATCCTGTATGTTGATATATGTTATGCTGCCCAAAATATTTATACATTATTTATCTATCTAGTTAAATGTACCTGAATTTGCTAAAGCCTAAACATAACAAAATATTATACCATCATGTACCGTCCAATAGATAAAAAAACGTGAATGGTTGTCATTGTAATGGTCACGAAATATCTAATATTTCGGTGTTACCATTTAATTATTAAGCAATAAATCTAAAAGTAAATAAAAAAGAAAATTAATTGTTTTGTACTCTTGTACCTACCATCCAACCTCAACTGTGTTAAGGTCGGATATGTTGTAATGTCCGGCAATGAGCCACATTTGAACGAGGCTGAACTCTCTTGATCTTGGATCCACAAATGGTTCCCATATATTTATGGTTGCTTGTGTTCCATACGTCTTCATAAAGATGTGTATTGCATATTGTAAAAAAATAAAAATAATAATCAGATCATTGTTAGATCTTTTTTAAAATCTATATTTTGTAAAAGTTAAAATGGTTGTCGTTACCTCGTGTCCTTCCTCCGCAGCGTAAAGAAAGTTGGTTTTCAGCAATTTCTTCGGTTTGATCGGGACAACTCGCACCGTTATTATTCCACACTTGTTTTATTTCTTTTTCTTCTTTATGATTTTTGAGTAACACGGTTGGAATTTCCTGAATTTAATAAAAATTATGATAAAATCTCACTAAACTATCAATTTTTTTGTTAAAATAAAATAAAAGACATTGTGTGAATATATATACCTGGATCCTATGATTCTTCAAAAGCGGATGTTCAAAATTATGGATATAGACTTGAGTATGCATATATATA
>OVAP01000081.1:0-25301 GCA_900406295.1 Aurinia saxatilis | reverse complement strand
CAATTGTATTGTGGAATAATGTTGTCATTACGAATAGGGCGTAAATATATGTATTTTCTTACAAGTTATTATTTCCATAAGCTCGAACGAATTGAAAATACTACTGGATATCAGACTTGAAAGAGCATACTGAAAATAAAATGAAATATAATAGCTTCACAAAAAGAATTATAAGATGGAAATCAAATCTGTCTAGTGTTACCAGGAAGCAAAGTCTAGGAAGCAAATTCGCTATGAAGTCACATTGACTAACTTTGTATAAAAATAGATCTCGTAATGTGTTTACTGTTGATACTGTTCCAAAAGTATTTGTTGGAACAGACCGAATCAATTGACTTGAGGAAATTACTAATTAGTAGATTGGGGAAAAACAACCACTGAAATTATAATCTAGACATTTTAGTTTAACATTCTTCTCAAACTCATTAGATTTAGTCCTTCGGGATTGTTTTAGTCATGATTATAAATATTACTTGAAAAAAATATTCAGTGTGTAATAACAAGAAAAAGGGTTATGATTTATTTGGGAAAACGATTATTTAATTTTTTAAGTATTTTGATTGAGCGAATTTATTTCCTAACTATTGTATGTTCACATTAATTTTTAAAGTTGTGTTTGACTGTTTAAATCAAAGACTCAAAATTCAACATTTAATTTTAATAACAAAAAAATAATATTTAATCAAAATAATAATATTTAATAAAAATAACAATATTTTTTCAAAAAATCTAAATAAATTCGAAAATAATTTTTAAAAAGTAAAAACAATTAAATTCTCTAGTGCTTATGAATTAATAATATTTGATTTATAATAAAAATCAAATTATATATTCAATATTTAATTTCTAAACAATAAATTTTTCAAAAATATTATTTTTTAAGTGTAAACTATTTATAAGGTTTTGTGTTTATTCATTACTAAAATCGTAAATCTCAGTAAGTGGTTTCACCCATAACAAACATTAAACTCTAAAATATAATCCCTCAAACCCTAAAGTAGTTTTTATAAATCGTAAATCTCATGAAATAATTTTAATTATAATCCAAAATCATTCGGATAAATAAACGCTTTTAGATAATTAATCTAAAATACTCAATTAATCTAAAGTAGTTCGGATAAATAAGTATTTTTAGATAAATAATCTAAAATAGGCAATTAATCCAAAGTAGATTGCATAAAAAATGGTTTTAATAATTAATCCAAAGAGTTATTTAAAAATAAATCCAAAATATTATTGAATAATTATTCAAAATAATCAATTAAACCAAAAAAATAATTCATTATTAATTTAAAAATTTTAACGATTATAAAATATGTATTTTGAAAATTTATCATTTTAAAATAATATTTAAGATAAAAATTCATTTTTATAATAACTCAATTATTATTACTTTGTAAATTTTAGAATCTTATAAGATTTTTTTTTTACTTTTTGCATTTTTATAAAAAGTTTCTTTTTTTATTTTTTAGAAATTTATTGTTATTTTTACTAAAATGTTAATATTTTATTAGAATATTTAATATTTTATTATTAAATTAAAGGTTGACTTTTTTTATTCTTTGATGGAAGTCATGAGCTAATTGTGCCTACTATGAATTCCATGGTTTCACCCATTTCCACAAGTAATGAAAACAATGTATATATATTTTTTAAATAGTGTCGTTTTAGACTAATTTTTTTGTTTTACAAAGAGTGTTGTTTTATTTTCCAATATAACTTTTAATACTAAATACCTAATTTAACCTAAAAATAAAGAAGAATATGAACAGACAACCTATTATTTAGGGGCAAAACAAAATTTTTAATATGTTTTATTAATCTGTGTGCAAAGAATCAAAACGACACTCTTTAAAGAATAGAGAGAGTAATTATTTTTATTTCATCACACACTTATTACAATTACCACCAAATTTTAGAGAGGTGATGAATTTTGTATTACTTGTATTACGGTTTGCAACAACAAAATTGCGTAGGATAACTAGGAGTAGGAGAAGCACATTTTCCATCATTATAGCCTAGCGACTTACATTGTTTCAAACATTCTAAGTAGTCTGTACATTCACCATTGCAGAGCTTCTTCGATACTCTTGGGTCAAATCCATCTACACAAATAACCCACATTACAAATTTACAATTAGTTGTAATCAGTACAAACGTACATGTGTCCATGTATTTATAAAATATATATTATGTTTATATGAAAACCCAGTTTATTTAACATGGCCATATAATATAGTCTTTTACAGTAAATCTGAATTGATGTCTATTACCAAATTTTACATTTTAGGCTGTTGTTTTTAATAGGATCGTGCCCAAAAGAAAAAAGAACAATGAACAAGGCTAATCAATTTTTTTTTACAAATTAAAGTTTAAAACAAACCTGATGCTAACACGTTGTTGTTGGTGAACAACACAACTACTAATACTATTCCGATTAGAAAAGCTACAAGATTTTTTGTAATACCCATAATTTTCTTTTGTGATAAAAATAAAGTTGTTCTTTTGTCTTGTGGATCTTTAAGGAGATGTTCAATTTATATAACTTCTACGGGTAGTTTTTGGAATGAATTCCACTGTTATTTTAAAAATTAGTTATTCTAAATTATGTATATCTATTAAGATCTACTATTATATTCTTTGCAATTTGAGTCATCAAAGATAATTCTTAAAAACTCTTAATTCAAATGCAAATATAATTGCACAATACAATCCTTGAAGTTTTGTAATGATACTTTGGTAGTATACTATATATATATAGCATAGACTTTATTTTTTTCAAAGTTGCCATAAAACTTGAAAATAAAATTACAAGTAAATTATTGTTACTTTGACTGAAAGCAATACTACATTCAGAAGAGGTAGAAACAAATTATATATGAAGTAACTTTGACCAAATTTGTATAGAAATAGAAGTATATAATAGATCTCGTTACTGTGTTTACTGTAGATACTGTACCAAAAGTATTTGTTGGAACAGACCGAATCACTTGACTTGAGTTTGATATATATATATATATATTTAATGATAAATCATATAATCATGGGTAATTATTAATTAGTAGATTGGGGAAAAATAAACCACTTCAAATATTAGTTTGACATTCCTCTCAAACTCATAAGATTTAGTCCTTCAGGATTGTTTTAGTCATGATTATGGATATTACTTGAAAAATATATTTCGGTTTATGAATAATGGAGCTGAGTTTGATTCGGTTTAATAACTTTAGTGTGTGTATAGTAGCAAGAAAACGGGTTATGATTTTGGTTGAAACATATATTGATAACCTTTTCTTGCTACTACCTACATATAATAAAGCTGGTACGGTACAGAATCCTGATTAATTCGGTATTGAAAACCGGTTTAATACGGTTCTCTATCTTCTTCTTCTTCTTCTGATAAACCTCTTTTCGATCCATCCCTCTTACTTCTTCACTCACTTCTCTATATTGTGAGCTTCTTCAATGGAAGTGATGACCTAATTATGCTCTTCACTGATTGCTCCGATGGATTTCATTTCCGCTTCTTCCATCTCTTCTCCCATTTTCACTCAGCTTTCTCCGAGTCCCGGTTTGGTATCGTTAAAGTCTAGATTTAGGCTCAAAGTTCGGAAATTTGGGTCTGGGAGTGCGAGAAATTGTAGGAAAATTGTGCCCATTAGGGGATGTTTTGGTTTTTCCGGCGGAAATGGGAGTTTAGTGAGCTCGAATCCGTCTGGGTATAGCGCAAAGACGAGGGAGAGAGTAATAGAGTTTGTATCTAAGCCTTTAGTTTACGTCTTGTTTTGTATTGCAATTGGGTTTTCGCCAGTTAACAAATTTCAAGCTCCAGCTTTAGCTATACCTTTCGTTGGTGATGTGATATGGAAGAAGAAGAAAGAGGTAGTTAGAGAAAAAGAGTTGGTTTTGAAGAGTATTGATCATGAGTTTTCGGATTATACTCGGAAGTTGCTGGAGAAAGTTTCGGTTTTGCTGAAGAGTGTTGAGAAGGTTAGAAAGGAGAATGGAGATGTTGCTGAAGTGGAGACGGCTTTGGAGGCTGTGGAGGTGGAGAAGGATAAACTACAGAGAGAGATTATGGATGGGTTGTATAGCGATATGAGGCGGTCGAAGAAGGAGAGAGATGCGTTGATGAAACGAGCGGATGGAATCGTGGAGGAGGCGTTAAGATTGAAGCGAGAGAGTGAGAGACTGTTGAGTAAAGGTGCTAAGGAGAAAGTGAAGAAATTGGAAGAGATGGTAGATAGAGTGGAGAGCGAGTATAACAAGATATGGGAGAGAATAGATGAGATTGATGATTTTGTTTTGAAGAGAGAGACAACAACGTTGAGTTTTGGGGTTAGGGAGCTTATTTTCATTGAACGAGAATGTGTAGAGTTGGTGAAGAGTTTCAACCGAGAAATGAAGCGGAAAAATTCTGAGAGGTGGTATCTCTAGACTCTAGCCATGATTTTTTTATGCAG
This sequence comes from Aurinia saxatilis, assembly GCA_900406295.1. NCBI lineage: Eukaryota > Viridiplantae > Streptophyta > Magnoliopsida > Brassicales > Brassicaceae > Aurinia > Aurinia saxatilis. The sequence goes on along the minus strand of OVAP01000081.1, from coordinate 20,838 downwards.
ATAGTATTATTCTGCCTTATCTATAGCTGCGAATTTGGTAGCCCTCTAATGAGACATGTCTTGTTGCGTGCATTTCTAATGGCTATGGTGAAAGACACAATTCTATATTCCAGTTTATCTTGTTTATACTCTTAAGCTTAGTTTAAGTATATCCTGTGTCAGCTTTTCTATGTCTTTGTAATGTATATGTTTTCTGTTTTTCCAGCTGGAAAAATATGTTTCATGTTTCACTAACACGATTAATTGATTTTCTGGTTGTAGTATTCCTAGAATCGCTGCTACAAAGCTCCCGAGGTCTGAGATTAAGCAGGAATTAGTGAACGCTCAAAGAAAGCACTTGGAACAAATGATACTGCCTAATGTTTTGGAACTAGAGGAGGTTGATCCCTTGTTTGATCGTGATTCTGTGGATTTTTCTCTGCGCATAAAAAAACGCCTTGAGGAATCAAAAAAGCTGCAGAATAATCTTCAGGATCGTATCAGAAGACGTATGAAAAAGTTTGGTGAAGAAAAGGTTTTTGTTCTGAAAACTCCAGAAGGTGAAGTTGTCAAGGGATTTCCTGAAACTGAGGTGAAATGGATGTTTGGAGAGAAGGAGGTGGTTGTTCCTAAAGCTATCCAGCTTCACCTACGCCATGGTTGGAAAAAGTGGCAGGAAGAAGCAAAAGCAGATTTGAAACAGAAACTTTTAGAAGATGTTGATTTTGGTAAACAATATATTGCACAGAGACAGGTACCTTTGGCTTATGATATGAAAAATTCTCAAGACCACAAATATGTGGTTAATGTTTTTCATGATTCATAGTACCTATATGACGATCCTAGTATAATGAGCTAGCAGGACTAACCAGTAGAATTGCTATTTCTGGTGATGGGAACTTAAGAATTGCCTTGGTTTTGGTAGATTATGTACCTTCTTATTGAATACTCAAGTTCATGTGATTTATTATTCACAAGCTATCAAGTAAATCAATTTACTTGGGCAAGCAAGAAGCATTCTATCTCTTTTTTACTACCATTGATTGGATTTTTACTGTTTGATATGCCTAGCTGTAATACTTAAGATGAGACAGTTTTAGTTAGAAGCTTTTTGTAAAGTTTGTGTACGTCTTTGTGTTTTGCCTAGCTTATTTACACATCTATTCACCAATTAGTTCATGACTTCTTTTTTATTATCTGAAGGAACAAGTTCTCTTGGATCGAGATAGAGTTGTTTCAAAGACTTGGTATAATGAAGACAAAAATAGATGGGAGATGGACCCTATGGCTGTTCCATATGCAGTTTCCGGGAAACTGATTGACAGTGCCAGGATTAGGCATGATTATGCTGTAATGTATGTCACACTAAAAGGAGATGACAAGGAGTATTACGTTGACATGAAGGTTGATCAGTTAAAGCCCTAGTTTATTTGATGGATTTCTTATTTTAGGCTTCTAACTCTCTTCTATTGTTGTAGGAATATGAGATGCAATTTGAGAAATTTGGAGGGTTTGATGCACTTTACCTCAAAATGCTTGCTTGTGGAATCCCAACTTCTGTTCATCTGATGTGGATCCCCATGTCAGAGCTAAGTATTCAGCAACAGTTTTTGTTGGCTACAAGGGTGGTTGCTCGAGCCTTTACCGCATTGAGGAAGACTCAAGTTGTATCACGTGCAAAAGATATTGCGTCAGAGAGAATAAGGAATATAAATGATGACATTATGATGGCTGTCGTGTTTCCAGTTATCGAATTTATCATTCCTTACCAGGTATTACTTTACTTTCTCTCTGGATATTTTCTTTGTGTTTCCCAGAGTTAATATAAAAAGAATAATATATATTTTTTTAACACAGGTAAGGCTGCGTCTGGGAATGGCTTGGCCGGAAGAAATAGAGCAGTCTGTTGGGTCAACATGGTATTTGCAATGGCAGTCTGAGGCAGAAATGAACTTCAAGTCCCGCAATACAGAAGATTTTAAGTGGTTCGTATGGTTTCTAGTTCGAAGCTTCGTATACGGGTTTGTTTTGTATCATGTATTCCGCTTTCTGAAAAGAAAGGTTCCAAGACTTCTTGGCTATGGACCTTTCCGTCGAGATCCAAATGTGCGGAAGTTTTGGAGAGTGGTATGTAACTTTCCTTTTTCCATATGCTTCTCTTTCCAGTGCTCTCAATTTCTAGTGAGCAGTATTGTAGCTTACAACCGATCATGTATTTTTATCATTCAGGTTCCTTAAAGTTTTAACTTTTTACCAAATTTCATTGTATTTGTTTTTCAGAAATCATATTTTACTTATAGAAAAAGGAGAATCAAACAAAAGAGAAGGGCTGGAGTCGACCCCATAAAAACTGCATTTGATAGAATGAAGCGAGTGAAAAATCCACCAATCCCATTAAAAAACTTTGCTAGTATTGAATCTATGAGAGAGGAAATCAACGAGGTTGTGGCATTTTTACAGAATCCAAAGGCATTTCAGGAGATGGGTGCCCGTGCACCAAGGGTATGTCTGTTTACGGTTGTATTCTTACCATTTAGGACAGTGTCCAGTGGTAAACACCATTAACTCCTTGGGAGTGCCTTTTCCCATTGCAGGGAGTTCTTATTGTGGGTGAGAGGGGAACAGGAAAAACGTCATTGGCGCTAGCTATAGCAGCCGAAGCAAGAGTGCCTGTTGTCAATGTTGAAGCTCAAGAGTTAGAGGCTGGACTATGGGTTGGTCAAAGTGCAGCAAATGTCAGGGAACTCTTTCAAACTGCAAGAGAATTGGTGAGCTGCTTGTTTTGTTGAAATATTGTTTTCATGGATAATAAATTTTGAGGTCTCATGATTATCCAGTTCAGTCTTGTGTAACATCAGTTTCATGCCATCTTATGTTCTAATGTTTACTGTATTATCTAGGCACCTGTTATCATTTTTGTGGAGGATTTTGACCTCTTTGCCGGTGTACGTGGGGAGTTCATACATACAAAACAGCAAGATCATGAATCTTTCATTAATCAGCTACTTGTTGAACTTGATGGGTAAGATCAAATTTCTTTGCTGATTAATTCTTTTTCTTTTTTAAAGTTGAAAAAACTTGTTGATTATTAAGACCAGATTTGTAGCATTGATGGCGGGTTCTCAAATGTATCGCCTTTGATGTAATAAGAATTGGGGCATCGAAGACCCAAGTAGCTTCTCCTCTGTCCAGTTGACTTTTCTGATGTCCTTCCATATAATAATTTCTACTTATGCAGCTTCGAGAAACAGGATGGCGTAGTTTTGATGGCTACAACAAGAAATCACAAGCAAATTGATGAGGCGTTAAGAAGACCAGGTCGTATGGATCGAATATTCCATCTTCAGAGTCCTACCGAAATGGAAAGGGAGAGGATTTTACAACATGCTGCTGAAGAAACCATGGACAGAGCACTCGTTGATCTAGTTGATTGGCGTAAGGTGATCTTATGCTGCACAAAGTTGTTTATGTACTTGCGATTATATATGTTACCTACTGTTTATATGCGCTTTTAAAGTTTTGATGGGTCATTCATACTTTGCCTATGAGTGCTCTATTACGTCATGTTTCTTCTTTCTTGCTCTCTTCCTAGTTCTGTATATTCTGGTTTTTACTACCTTGGTTAGTTAACAATTCGTGGTTACAGGTTTCGGAGAAGACATCTTTATTACGACCGATAGAACTGAAACTTGTTCCAATGGCTCTCGAAAGTAGTGCATTCAGGAGCAAAGTTCTGGACACAGATGAACTTCTGAGTTACGTTAGCTGCTTTGCGGTAAGCAATCTGTCATCATCTTCGCCTTTTGTCGAACCATCAAACCATTTTTGTTCATTTCTATGTTTAGTTTCATCAGGCAATTCCTTTTTCATTTCTGACAGACGTTTAGCCATATAGTTCCCCAATGGTTGCGGAAAACTAAAGTTGGGAAGACAATGGGAAAAATGCTTGTGAATCATCTCGGACTCAACTTAACCAAAGAAGATTTGGAGAGTGTGGTTGATCTGATGGAACCATATGGACAGATAAGCAACGGCATAGAACTTTTGAATCCTCCTGTTGATTGGACGAGGGAGACAAAGTTGCCACATGCTGTCTGGGCTGCTGGTCGGGCTCTCATCACAATTCTAATACCAAACTTCGATGTTGTGGACAATCTGTGGCTTGAGCCTAGTGCCTGGGAAGGAATTGGGTGCACAAAAATCACCAAGGTCAAAAGTGGAGGCTCTGCAAGTGGGATTACGGAATCAAGATCATATCTTGAAAAGAAGCTCGTTTTTTGCTTTGGATCTCACATTGCATCCCAAATGCTGCTTCCTCCCAGAGAAGAAAATTTTCTTTCATCTTCAGAAATAACACAAGCACAAGAGGTAAACTCTTTTGCAATATAATGTTGTCTACATACTTAATGTTTCTTCGCCTTAAGATTAGTATATGCGGCTTGCGACAGATTGCAACACGTATGGTGCTTCAATATGGCTGGGGACCCGATGACAGCCCTGCAGTATACTATGCCACTAATGCGGTAACCATTTATCTTATAATCGACATTGGTATTCCTTTCCATGATTAGATTTCTGAAAACACTGAATTAAATGCTAGATACGTTAACATCGATAATTCGATCTTATATAGAGTTTCCATTCATATTGTTTTTAAAAAAAAAAAATGATTTGATTGAGCAGGTTTCAGCTTTGAGTATGGGAAACCATCACGAATACGAAATGGCCGGTAAAGTCGAAAAGGTTGGTTTTGCTTTCGAGCTTCCAGTATGTAAATATTGTATGCCTTGTCTATGTCTGTCTGGCCTTAAACAGTTTTCTTTCTACTTCGCTTTCCAATTGATGCAAGCATTGTTCAAGGCTAAATGTAGAACTTCTCTAATGTTATGTTATTCCTATACAGATTTATGACTTAGCATACGAAAAGGCAAAGGGGATGCTCCTTAAAAACCGACGTGTCCTTGAGAAAATCACTGAGGAGCTACTCGAATATGAGATCTTGACTCAAAAGGTAAAATCTTCCCTATTTTGGGATCATTGTACAGCTGAATATTAGAGTCAAGGATGTTCCAAACAACCTCTGCATAAAAAATCTTATCAGTTTGTTTCCCTCGTTTGGTTTTCAGGATCTCGAAAGACTCGTTCACGAGAATGGCGGGATTCGGGAGAAGGAACCTTTCTTTCTCTCAGGAACGAATTACAATGAGGCAAGTTCTACATCTATCAATCCATTTTATGTAGTAGGAAGCCTTGGATCTTGTATGAGTTACACATCTTCTTTTTGGTTAATCTCTTATTTGGGTTATTTTCTCGTGTATGCAGCCATTGTCAAAGAGCTTCCTTGATGCAGGAGATTCAACAGAAACTGTACTTCTTAGTGCACCAACCTAAAAAGCCATGAAGATGATCGCATAGATGATAGAGTACCTTGCCGATTTGAGTTAGTTTTTGTTCTTATGTACACCAGATTAGGCGACTTGAGATTCATTTAACATCTCTCGACTGTAAAACAAGAAATTTTTTATATACATAAATTTATCCATAGTATCACTTATCTTGCTTCCACTAATTTTACCTTAAAAATTTTAAACAGACCGAATGGGTTTGATATTTTCTAATGATATCATATAATCATGGCAATACTAATTAGTAGATTGGGGGATACACACTGAAATATAATCTAGACATTCTAGTTTAACATTCTTCTCAAACTCATTAGATTTAGTCCTTCTGATTCTGAATATTAAAATATATTTCGGTTTATAAGTATTGAAGCTCAAATTTTTTCGGTTTAATAATTTTAATGTGTGTATATCAATAAAGAGTTATGATTTTGGTTGAAACATATATTATTGACCATAATTTGTACCAATCAAGATAACATCAAAGATATTGATCAAATTAGTTAGATAAATACTAACACAGCCAAAAAAACAAAATAATAATAGAAGTTTGTGAATAAAAGTTATTAGCTAATATGTCATTATCTAATTGTCATTTTGTAGATCTGTTATCGCAATGGTAGATTTGTTAGCCGCAATAAGTAACATAACATATCTACGAAATTGTAATTGACAAAATAAGATGTAACTGTTACCATCAATTTTCGCAGATCATATTGAATTTGTGTTTTTTGTATAAATCAGATTACTCATTTAAAATTAGTTTAGAACTCCAAATTTGAGATTTGAAATTCATATTTATATTACTTCAAGTGTTAAACAACCGGAAAATTTCTTATATTTATAAATTTATCTATATTGTCATTTATTTATCCTGCTTCCACTAATTTTACATCAAAAACAGAAAAAGTTACTGATTCTCTCTAATTGAAGCCGGTTTAGTGGTTTAGTCACATAAACCGTCTAGTTGGGTTCCACCAAAACGGTGCCGTGTGTACTTACATATTCATTTTGTACGTGTCCTATTATTAGTGGGTTACAGTATATGTTATGGTAGGTTGCGTCGTAGGCTAAAAAGACTTCGACGGCGGAGAAATGAAGAAACAAAAACAGAGCAACAAAAGTAATGACGAAGAAAACAGAGAATTTTCAAATCGATTTCAACGTTTATAAAAATCTGATCTTTCTCGAGAAAAAAGTGAACTTTCTTCGAAAACATCGGTGGCGAATCTAAAAATGAAACTCGACCCGAGTTTCTGGGTGTTTCTCTTCTTCTCAATCTGTCTTCTTTCAAGGGTTTCATTTGGATCCGAATCAAGTAAAGAAGCTTATGTCACACTTCTATACGGAGATGAGTTCTTATTGGGAGTTAGGGTTTTGGGTAAATCGATTCGTGACACTGGATCTAAGAAGGATATGGTCGTTTTAGTCTCTGATGGTGTTTCTGATTACTCCAACAAGCTTCTTCAGGTTCATTTCTATTAACTTTCTAAATTTGGAAGCTTAAAGATCTGTAAAATGGGAGTTTGATTTGGTTTGTGTAGGCTGATGGATGGAAAGTAGAGAAGATTAGTTTATTAGCAAACCCAAATCAAGTTCATCCAAAGAGGTTTTGGGGCGTTTATACAAAGCTCAAGATATTTAATATGACTGATTACAAGAAAGGTAAGTACTTTAGTGTTTTTTAACGATCTTTGAGTGTTTTATGTTTGTTGAATTTGGTCTGTTTTTGATTTGTTACAGTTGTGTATCTTGATGCTGATACAATTGTGGTGAAGAACATTGAGGATTTGTTTAAGTGTTCCAAGTTTTGTGCTAATTTGAAGCATTCTGAGAGGTTGAATTCTGGAGTTATGGTTGTTGAACCTTCTGCGGCTTTGTTTAATGATATGATGAAACAAGTGAAGACTTTGTCTTCTTATACTGGCGGAGATCAAGGGTTTTTGAATTCATATTATCCGGATTTTCCGAATGCTCGTGTGTTTGATCCTAGTTTGTCCCCTGAAGCTATGAAAACGAGGCCAGTTCCTAAAATGGAGAGGCTATCTACGTTGTATAATGCAGATGTTGGTCTTTATATGCTTGCGAACAAGGTAGTTGCAGTTTCCAGTTTGAGTTTGATAATAATAGTTTAAGACTAGTGATGTGATCTGGAATGTATATGGTGAATTTAGGATTGGTTTTGATTAGTTTAGAATATCTTCAACTTGATTCAAATTTGGAATCTTAAGATTCTCATTGTATATGCAGTGGATGGTTGACGACAGCAAACTTCACATTATTCACTACACTCTAGGCCCTCTTAAACCTTGGGACTGGTGGACAGCGTGGCTCGTGAAACCTGTTGATGCGTGGCATGTAGGTTTTCTTGTCTGTAAATGTACATTCTCAATATTTCTGGAAAATTATAAGTTCTTTGGAGAGGGTTTCTAAGTTAAGTTTCACCTGGAAAACTGCAGAGCATCCGGGTAAGGCTTGAGGAGACTCTTCCTGGAACTGGAGGTGGAAAAACACCAAATGATGAATTCGTCGTCAAGTTCCTTTTCTTGTTACCACTTTGTGGGCTTTTGTTCTGCCTTTATCGTTCCGTACAGGTTATACTTCTTGTACCTAACTGTTTATTTCGTCTAAGCTAGATTCATCTCATTTGGATATCAGTTTCACTTGTATCCTCTGTTTTCTGTTGCAGGGACGTGACTTTTTGGGTTCACTATGCAGGAGCTCTGTATGCAATCATCTCAGACATCTTTATTACAAAGTCAGATCGAACGGAACAATTGGTTATAGTGGTGTATCGACATTGTCCACCATGAATTCCAACTATCAAGTTAGTTTCATTACCATATTGTCCAGTTACCTGCCTTTTACCTTTTTCAATGCTAAAACTAGTACGAAAGCTTTATCCTTACTAAAACTAATACAAAAGCTTTATCATTACAGCTCCACAGTGGTGCGTACTCTAAGGTTCCTCAACACTTGGGTGCAGTTTCGGTTGTAGTCTGTTTTGTGGCTGTTCTGGCATCCATTGGAGTTTCCTTTATGATTGTGCCGAGGCAAATCATGCCATGGACTGGTTTGATCTTGATGTATGAATGGACGTTTACAATCTTTTTCATCTTATATGGTGGCTTTCTACTTCTGGTGCATCAATATGGCAAGAAAATTGGCATTCAGACAGGACCTCTCTCATCGGAAACAGAATCGTCATTAGATGATTCAGGAAAAGGTATGGGCATGTCGAAAACATAATATCGATATATGTGGCATTCTCTGCAAAATTTAAGAAATTGTATCTTCCACAATTTTGCTCATTCTCGTTCGCTTAGTCTAGTCATTCTATGAGCTAGTAATGAATATCGTCTTGTTTTTTGTGTCACTAACTTCTTTGACTAATGAACAGGTCATCAGCGGGCAGATTCGTCTTGTGACTTTACTACATGGTATTATGGATTGGGGATGATATTTTTGGCTTTTACTGCTATTGCTTTTCCCTTCATGTTAGGGGTCACCGCTTTATTTGTGAGGTAATTTTCTTCACAATACCATCAAGAACAAACTAGAAATCTTACATCATCTGCTTATTTTCTTCTTTGGTCTTTTCTCTCGAAGTTGACTGCATGTTCTTGACTTAAGTTACCTGAAAAGAATGAATCAGTTTTCTAGGAATGTGTTTTCCTTTGGTCTTTGGGATGATTTTTTTTACTGGTTTATGTACTAACTGGCCGGTTGTACATATTTGAGCAGGTTGGGTCTGATGATAGCCGTAGCCATAGTCCTAGTATCATTCATGACTTATGCATCAGAGCACCTCGCAATCAGATGGTTCCTGAAAGGTCTTGAAGACCGCGACACAACTAGAACAAAGTCAATATGCTTTCTCTGCTGACACAACTTATGATCTATTTATTCTGTTAGTACAACTCTGAATATTGTTCTTTTCTTGTGTTATTATATCATTTTTCTTTCTATATGATTTTGGTTTACACGTATTGGGAATTGCATTTAGTAATAACATACTGGAAAGAAAATGTGAATAAAGTTTGTTCATTTATCGTATAATTACGACAAGTTTTATTTGATTTAGAAATGAAACATTACATGGACAAGCCGGGAACATGGTCTTAAGGCTTAGTTCGGTAGAAATAAACTTCCATGATTCCAGCAAACTTCTTGGCTAACAACCTCTGTATACCACCTGGTTCGGTAGACAAACTGATAATCGTTGGATCGGCAATGTCACCGAAACCAAACATGTAATACTCGTTAGTCTTATGAATGGTGAAGGTACTGTCATTGCTTGACTTCGATCCGTTGAGAACTACTTCACCATCCGAAGTTGAGCTATTTTGAGCTACTCTCCAAAACCCGGATTCGCCGCATGGACCGGGATTTACAAACTTAATGGTAAGCTTGGTTGATTCATGTACAACAACATCTGAATCTGATGTTGAAGATAATTGAAACATAACTGGTGTGGCTGTTATATTTGGATGAGTGAACATTACCGGTTGTTGCGGGCATGATTTGGGACATTGAGATCCCACATTCATTCGGCAAATCCACATATCGTACTCAAACGTCATGAAGCTGATGTAGTATGGAACGTTGGTCTTGACCGCTTCTCCTTCAGAATCATAAACTGTGTCGTTACCTTCACCAACAACATTAGAGGTTGTTGTTATTGCAACGAGTACGAAAGAGATAATCATCCATTCGAATGTTTTCATCTTTTGTGTTTGTTTGTGATTTTCTTGCATGTCTTCTTGTGTTGAGTTCCTCCTAATTTATAGAGACTTAGGGAAATAATATAACTAACCATTGTAGCTTTCTTCTTTCTACTCTACATGCACATGTTGAACTTTGCTTCTTAAGCTTCAAATCTTCTTTATTTCCTTACGAGTCAAAGTTAAGATAAGATCAAACACGAGCTTAACATGAATAGGACCCTTCTTCCTTACATATATGACTTTTTGAGATGGTGGTGTAGTTCATGTCAACGATATTCTAATATAAAATTAATTTCAGGTTAGATAAATTTCGGATTGGATCGATCGGATTAATTTTAAATGGTTCAATTTTTAATTCGGATTGGACAGCATGTATTATGATGCCACGTTAAATTACAAGAGGCCTTGAGAAAACGTTACACTAGCTAGTGTCCAATGTCCAGTAAACTTTTGATAGTTTGTCATTTTTTAATTTGGTTTGTTTCTTTGTACTAGTTGGTTCATTGCATACATCACGTAGTTGTAAACCCATATAATGTTTTTCAAAAGTACACGTATCAATTAAACTACTCTGGAAAGGAAGAGGAAATCATAAACAAAGTTGGTTCATCTTTATTGCGTATTACAACATGCAAGTTTTATTTGAATTTGAAAGAAAAAACATAACATTGTTTATTAAAAAGGTTTAGTCCGTTGGAATAGAATCTCCATCTCTCCAGATAACTGCTTGACTAGCAACTTATTATATACTTGGTTGTTAGTCATACTGACACTCAATGGAAAGACATTGGGGTCATTGTAAGGTCCGAAACCGAACTTGTAGAATTCGTTAGTTGTATGGATGGTGAAGGTACTATCAGATCTTGAATAAGCTCCGTTAAGTAAAATGTCACCACCTGTAGGTGAGCTAACTCTCCAAAACCCGGATTGACCGCAAGGATTTGGATCCACAAACTTGATGTGAAGGTCGGTTGATTCACGTACCGTGACATTTGAAGCTGTTGTTGATTTCAATTGAAAAATAACCGGTGTGGCTGCTATAGTTGGATGTTGAGTGAACATTACCGGTTGTTGTGGGCAATAGTTGGTAGAATGAGATCCGTAATTCATTCGGCAAATCCACATATCGTAATCCGAGGTCATGAAGCTGATGTAATATGGAACGTTGGTCAAGACCGGCTCTCCTTCGACATCATAAACTACGTCCTGACCTACAACACCAGAGATTGTTGTTATTGCAACTAGTAAGAAAGAGACAATCATGAATCGAAATGTATTCATCTTTGTGTTGTGTTTGGTTTTTGATTTTTCTTGCTTTGTATTGAGTTCCTCCTTTATATAGACTAGGGAAACATGGGGTGGCATACCCTTTCTTCTTTCTACTCCACTTGCACATGCTCAACTTGCTCTTTAATCTTATAAACATTTCTCTTTGCCTTACAATATGGATCTCGGTTACGGGGTGTCATCTTTGCGTTGAAGTTCCTCCTTTATAGAGACTAGGGGAAATATGGGGTTCCATACGTACCATACCCTTTCTTCTTTCTATTCAACTACATGCCCATGTTGGAGCTTGCTTCTTTTAAGCTTCTGAACAATTCTTTTTTCCTTACAATCTGGATCTGGTTTACGGGTGGGTCTTCGTCGAAGCTGCCTACTAGTGTTTAAGAAATTATTAAACATGTTTCCCACGAGCTTATACTTTTGAGCCGTATATGACTTTTTATGATGATTGTTGCTTTTCTCGATATTATTACATTCGGGTTACATCCACGGGGACTAATTTTTGGGTCAGGTCAAATATTTATTACTGAAACGATTTCGGGGCATCGTGCATGGGTTACAAATTGTAACTTACAATGCCATATTAAGTTTCATTGATTAACGTTAGGGACGTGCATGCAGCCATAATGTGTGCTAGTTTTTACCTCCCGGTTAATCCCATCAACCGCATGCATATTGTTTCTATGATTTCTTGAATTGATTCACAAAAATAAAAATAAAATAAATAATGTAAATTAAGTTGCTCTACGTAGTTTTAGATTAGTACGCTTCTTCTGCTAACATAGCAAACACTTATGAGTCATGATCTGTTTATTTTGTTAGGACAACTTTGATATGTCTTGTGCTATTATATAAAAGAAAAATCTCTCTCTAAATGATTATGGTAAGATGAGAAAATCGTAATGAACAATTCATTCCTTACGTAGTTGTAAGATATTGGGAAGAAAAATTATTATGGTCATGTGATGGAGAGAAAGATAAATGAATAAGTTTTCCCATTGATAACTTCAATTTTTCAAAAAAAAAAAAAAAAAAAAAAANNTTTTTAAAAAAAAAAAAAAAAAAAAAAAAAAGCTTCAACCAAGTTTACGATCTCGGATTTCTTTGATGAAACAAGAAAGTATGAAGAACAAATTCTTGAAATTTGATTTCTACTCTTTTAATTTTTAAAATACTTTTTCGGCTCAGTTCCCCAATATATCTACTTATCTAGTCGATGGTTATAAAATCCTATCGTTATTAATAATATCCCTTTTGTCTTCTTTCTTCTTATTCCTAGATGATTTATCTTGAGAACAGATGAAAGTTCTCTTTAGAAAAAAAATAAAAATAAATAGAAAGTTCAGAAAATCAAATTTCATATTATAATCTCATCAATCGTAGGTAATAATATACAGACGAATAAGGAAAAATAAGTTGGTTCATATATATATATATATATATATATTGTGTATTACAACAAGTTTTATTTGAATTTGAAATGAAACATTACATGAAAAAGCCGGTAGAGGAACATATATGTTCCCTAATAAGGCTTAGTCCGGTGGAATAAAATCTCCATCTCTCCCGAATACCTCTTCGCTAACAACTTATTATATACTAGTTCGTTAGTCAAACTGACACTTACTGGATAATCAAATTCGTCACCGTAAGGTCCGAAGCTAAACTTGTAGAATTCATTAGTTTTATGGATGGTGAACGTACTATCGTTTCTTTTACTTGACCTAGATCCGTTGAGGACTACTTCACCTTCCAAACTCGAGCTATTGCGAGCTACTCTCCAGAATCCAGATTCATCACAACGACGAGAATTTACAAACTTAATGTGAATCTCGTCGGATTCACGTATGGTGACATTTGAAGCTGATGTTGATTTTAAATAGAAAACAACCGGTGTGGCTGCTATAGTTGGATGATGAGTGAACATTACCAGTTGTAGTGGACATGACTTAAGATCATGAGTTTCAATATTCATTCGGCAAATCCACATATCGTACTCCGTTGTCATGAAGCTTATGTAATATGGAACGTTGGTCCTAAGCGGCTCTCCCTCCTCGCAATAAACCACGTCAGTCCCTTCACCAACAACCCGAGAGATTGTTGTTATCGCAACAAATAAGAAAGAGATAAGCATTAATCGGAATGTTTTCATCTTTGTTTTGTTTGTGTTTCTTGTGTTAGAGTTCCTCTCCTTTATATAGACTACTAGATATTTTGTTTTAGTACCTTTTCTTCTTTCTACTCAACACGAACATGCTCAACTTGCTTCAAATATATCTCATAGTTCTCCCTTGCAATCTGGATCCAGTTTACGCGCGGTTGGTCATCGTCGAAGCTGCCTAAACATATCGTATAATGTTGACTTTCATAGATTTTCAAATTTAACATGGATTAGTAACTAATTCATTGTCCCTTATATTTGACTTTTTGAGATGATGATAATGTTAGTTCATTTGGACTATATCTTATCATATGCTAAATTTTGGATTAGATCGATCAGACTAGATTTGAATATTGTACCAAAATTTCAAGTTGAATCAACTGGAATCATCCTATCAACGGCATATTTACTTCCATTTTAAAAAAATTTATATATCCGAATCCAGGATCGATATATGGCATTTTAAAATTATTTTCATGAGTTTTGAACTGATTAATTCATACAATTCTTCACGTTTGCTCTAAGTATTTGCTAACGAGACACTAGTGGATAGTTGGGAAGAAAAATGATTATGGTCATATGATTTTGAGAGAAAGATAAATAAATAAATAAGTTTCCGATAACTTCTATGATCTTGGATTTCTTTGATGAAAGTTCGCAGAACAAATTCTTGCAATTATATAATTATTTTTCTTAAACATGTGGACTTAAATTAAGAAAATAATTTATTACATTTGCTGTATTTTGTTTTACTATTGGAAATTAAAAGATAATACAAATCATGAATTTTAGATGATTTTTTTACTTTCCAATATTACATAATTTTTTATAAGTCTATGATATTTTTTACTAATTTATTTTGGCCGATGACATCTAAATCTTGTAAATTCATCCAATACAAAAATTGATTTGGATGCAAATTGAAATTTGAACTAAAAACCAATAATACTTTTTGTTTGTCAAACTTGATATTACAAGTTTGGCTTGAAGATAAATTAATGTTTTGATCTATGTGTACACCTTCAATTCAGTTAGTCTCAATGTAAAGCAAAAAACATATAGTAGTAAATCCATGAAACTTGAAAAACATTCATACATTTTCTTGTTACAGTGTTTTGCTTTTAAACATAGAGTAGTAGTAGCACTAAATCAATGAAACACACATTAATTTCATTAAATCTACTGTATCTTATCATATGATACCTTTCATTAATTCCAATGTATCTTATCATATGTTACATTTCGGATTAGATCGATCAGTTTGTTAAACCAGATAGCGTTCGTTCTTGAGATATCTTTTGGTTTAATTCATGTCGGTCTGGTTTAGGTTGTGTGATAAAACAAAATTGGGAATCGGTTTGGTTTAATCTGGTTTACATCTCTATCACTGAACGAGCGAGACTGAAGACAGTAGAGTTCTGTCTTTGGGCTGAATTTTTTTTTATCATGAGTTGATGTATGGCGAATCTGCTCCATCTCCAGCTTTCTTCTTCTTCGCATTTACTCGCTGGCTTTAGACGCAGATACTATTATTCTCTGAACCGAGATTCCTTTGAGTGCCGTGCCTCTCGTGGTGGCCGGTTTAGATTCCGAGCGGAGGAGGAGCTTTTCCGCGACGGAGGATTCGAGTTTGGGAAGCGTAAGAAGAAGAAGAAGCCATGGTGGTTGGATGATGATGATGAAGACGATGACTATTTTGGTAATTGGATGAATGATGAACAAGACTGGAGTATTGTTTTTGAGGTATTTACTTCTTAATTTTAGGAAGTTTCAATAAAGTTGAAAACTTTAGCTTTGTAATTGGTTCTATTTCTGTTAGTTCAGTAGCCAATTTTTGGGATTTTGTTGTGATTGTAGGTATTTAGGACTTTGAGTTGGATGCTAGCACCAATTGGCATATCTTTGCTTCTTGGAACAGATTCGAATGCGGGTTTGATGGCGTTAGCTGTTCCTTTAGTGCAGTCTTTGTTGTCTTTTGTGGTTGATAAGGTCTTGAGTAGGCCAAGCATTAGACCTGTGAATAGAAGCAGAAGAGAAACGTTATGGAGTGGGAATAGGGTAAGAAGAAGGAAGGTTAGGGGAGAAGAAGAAGAAGACATGGGTGGTGGTAGTGTGGATAAGGGAGGATACAAGTCATGGATGGTAGGAGATGATGCTGATTCTGGTAGCACAAGTTCTAGGTATGGAGGTTGGGATGATCTTGACAAGCGAAAGGAGATTAGATATGACAATCCGTCAAACGAGAATGTTCGTTCTAAGGGAGAGTTTAAAAGGAAAGCTAGTCGGCGATGGAGAGTTAAGGAGAAGCCATTGCTGTTGAGGATGCTAATTGCTGCCTTTCCGTTTTTGGGTTCGTGGACCAAACTGTTGTTTTGACAAGGGATATAGCTTGGAGAAGTACTGTCTTTTCGTGCGGGTTCTCTCACAATTGGTCTTCAGAAGAAATCAGTCTGAAGGTTAGCTTTCAATAATCTTGGAACTTAGAATACATACATCTCTCACTTGTGATAACTATGCACATTCTGTAAGTTGAGAATACATCTCTTACTTGTGATAACTATGCACATTCTGTAAGTTAAGAATATATGCTTGTCAGAGATTCTTGCTTCTATAAATACAAAAGTGTAATAGTTCTTGTTTGTACAGCCTAAGTATTATCTTGATTTTTAAAAAATCAGTAACCAATAATTGGTGATGGCGTACAAGATGCTGCTGCTACTGCCTATTTAGTATAGGAGATATGAAAGTGCTCTCTTCTGCTTTATCTAGTCAGTGAGCAATACTGCTAGAATATATGCTTTCACATTAATTTGGTTTCACATGTTATTTTATAGCATTTCAAAGGTTTCTTTAGATGTTTTTCTTATTTATAGGTACCAGTGGCCTCATGTTAAGAATCTTTGATTTAGACTTTTGCAGAATAAAGAACAATATCAGTTTATTGGGAATCCTTCAGTTAGCAAGTTTCTTTAGCTTGAAATAGGAATTTATGTGTTGCAAAATGATACAGATCGTAACAGAAAAGGAGTTAACAATTTTGGTTACTTCCTATAAGCAAGAACCACTTACTTTAGTCTATGTGGACTAGCTTGGAGAGCTTTACTCTGAGGATGTAGTATTGCTGGTGTGTCCATAAACTGAGTAATTCTTGGCAGTCTTGTATAATGCTGTCTAGGTATATGTGAGCTAAAAGTGAAACGTTCATAGGCATGAGCCAGTTCTTTTTTATATGACAAACAAAGAAGTTACATCTGAAAGCATAATCTAGGAGGGGCTTTGTACGAATCCTAAACATTGTCTTTCTGGTTTTTCATCTACAATTTATTATCTGAATACAGTCTTATATGCTTCATTGTGATAAAGACTAACCCAAAACTAGATTGTAAGTAGGAAAACTTATGGAGAAGTTGGAGGATCGAACTTGTAGTGCTTGTCGACGAAAAGTGAGACGTCCCAAGTGCAGCTAAGTCCTTTGGGGATGGTCACAAGGTCTCCTGCACCAAACTCCACAAACTCTGATGACCCTTTTGGATACACTTTCACCTTTCCCTTCACCAAATAGCACGTCTCTCTTTCTTCAAACACCAAGGCATATTTCCCTGGCTGACATGACCATCTACTTATCAAAGAAAATCATCATGTTATTAATAATCAAATGGGGAATTGAATGTCTAGGAGGTTAGTAGTAGTAGTAGTAGGAACAGAGCATGTTCATGTTTGATACTTACTTAGGCCATGACATGACTCCAAGGTCGGATAACCTTCTGCTCGAAGGGCTGTGTTCGATTACGATATTCATTCTGGAAGAGGAATGAGGTGAAAATCTGATGATGCTTCAATGCGATTATATCAAACAGAAAGAAAGATAGGAAGAAAGTAGGTTTATGAGGTATGTATTTATATGGTGAAGGACAAAGTAGTTACCCTGCATGTGTATATATAAACAGGTATGAATAAAGTGACTTTTTATTTTTGCCTTCTCTCAGAAAGGGATAATATAATATGAGAGGACAGAGGAATCTTTAAAGAAACACTTTGACTCAGAATGGATACGAAAGCAAAGTCGTTATTAAATACATTGATTGAGCTGCATTTTTAGTTAGTATTCTAGAACTAGATAAAAATAACAAATCTCTTGGTGTTCTTCTACTTTTCTTTGTTATATCAGTTAATTTGATTAAGAGTGTTTCTCTAGAAGGCAAAATGCTTGGCTAGTCCTTTTAACAAACTTTGGTGATAAAACAAAGACCAAATGGACCCCTTTTGTTTAATGCTTGTCTGTCTCTTTCACATATCTAAGTTTTACAGGCAAAATTGTCATTTTATTTCCCAATTTTTGAAATGTTGTAATTTTATTTCTCAAATATTGTGTGCACTTTAACTCCAAGTAGTATTTGACTATGTCAATTAAGACTCCATAAAAGTCAGATTTTATTTTCTTAAATAAAATATTAATATTTTAATTAAAATAATACTATTTTAATGAAAAACAATTAAAAAAATCTAAAAACCCTTACAAAGTTGTAAAACCTGCAAAAAAGTTATAAACTTTACAAAGGAATATTCATTGAAATATAATTTATATCTTCAATTTTAATTTCATATCAAATTAATTGAAAAAACTCAAAATTAAATCATAAGTCTTAAAATAATTAACTCAAACTCAAAGAAATAAATTATAAATCCATGAAAATCAATACCACACTTTGTGAGATATCAATAATACCACAATTTAAAATAAATACCACACTTTGAAGTGTTAGTTTTAGTAATACCACTATATGTTTTATTTGGTGTTTTTAGTGTTTGTGATATTTTGGAAAACATAAACTAGTCATATTTTTGGAAATTTTGATTTATTTTTTCGCTGAGATTTGAATTCAAAACTATGATTTATTGTTTATCTAAAATTTAATATTTCGCTGAGACTTTATCTATAATTGTATTTTCTGAAAATTTCCATTCTAATATTTTTTTGAGTTTTTTCAAGTTAATCGGATGTGAAATTAAAATTTAAGATAAAAATTATAATTCAATTATTACTCTTTTGTAAAGTTTATAAAAAATTTTGCGGATTTTCTGAATTTTTTTATTTTTTTTAAAAAAATAATTGTTTTTATTATAAAATAATATTATTTTAATTAGAATATTAATATTTTATTATTAAAAAATAAAATTAAAAAAAGTTTGACTTTTACGGAATCTTAATTGACATAGTCAATCATTAATTGAAGAATAACCGTGCACAAACGATACTTAAGGATAAAATTACAACATTTCAAATGTTGGAGAATAAAATGGCCCTTTTCCCAAGTTTTACATTGTTTTTTTGGTTCTAACATGTCATATGGAATGTGAGGATTAGTAGTTTAGCCTATATATATTTCCCATCAGTATGCAGGGATTTTATAAATTATATATGGAATGTGAGGATTAGTAGTTGTGTCACTTCCTTGTCCTATTCTTTTAGTTTGAGTATGCAGGGGTTAAGGAGATATTGATTACACGGTATGCTAATATGCATGCATAAATTCATATATATAGTGACATTTTCGAATTTGAATGCTAGTGATTTGCAGTATTCTGTCTCGATTATTATTTTTTGTTAACAAATTTATAATAGAAGCATCAAGTCTAATCCAAGATACCTATCATAGCCAATTCACTCGATTCTCCCTCACAAAATTGCCGGAGTAATTCAAATCCATCGGACTTGTGGTACGTATCTCAGTTCACTACATCTTCTTCTTATTCACCTTCTGTGTTTTGTTTTTATTTTTGGACTAAGATTGTTTTTGGTAGGTGAGAACAATCATCGTAAGCAACGTGTCTCTCCGAGAGCCATTTGATGCCATTGGACCTCGCCGGAGATTTGGTCCACAGAAGAATTTGACCCCATGACGTTTCTATGAAGAGAAATTTGTGGAGTTTCTGGCTTTCTCAACCAAACGGTGGGAAATTGTTGTTCTGAGATGCAAAGAGAAAAAACCACCGGTGGGAAATTACTAGAAAACCAGATAAAAAATTTATCGACATATGGTGCGTTGTTGAGAGGTAAACTTCATATATCTCTTAATTCCTATTTTCTCTTTGTCACATTTCTGATTTTGCCGTTGAATTTGGAGTTTGAAGGTACAATTAAAAGTGATGAAGGATAAAAATGCAGTGTTTGGTAACTCCATTCCCAGAACCTATTTATATGTTAAGCCTTCTTATTTGGTTGTAATTGTCATCTTAAGGGCATGGGGCCAAACGTAGCTGACTAGGTTTACCTTTTATTTTTAGATCAAGCCCCTAATCTTACATCAGGAATGGATACAAAAACAAAGTAATTAAACACATATTTAGTAACATACTGGAAAGAAAATGTGAATAAAGTTTGTTCATTTATCGCATAATTACGACAAGGTTTATTTGATTTAGAAATGAAACATTAGATGGACAAGTTTTAAGGCTTAATCCGTTAGAAATAAACCTCCATGATTCCAGCAAACTTCTTGGCTAACAACCTCTGTATACCACCTGGTTCGGTAGACAAACTGATAATCGAAGGATCGGCAATGTCACCGAAACCAAACATGTAATACTCGTTAGTCTTATGAATGCTGAAGGTACTGTCATTGCTTGACTTCGATCCATTGAGGACTACTTCACCATCTGAAGTCGAGCTATTCTGAGCTACTCTCCAAAACCCAGATTCACCACAGGGACCGGGATTTACAAACTTAATGCTAACCTTTGTTGATTCATTTACGATGACATCTGAATATGATGTTGATGATAATTGAAACATAACTGGTGTGGCTGTTTTGATCTTCTTGATCAGATCCGACGGTTTTTAAGGCGTTGGTCACCGTTAGTTGATGTTTGGTGTGCGCCGGAGCTCTGGTAAGAGAGAGCAGCGACGGAGTTGGAGATGTCCACCGTGAGTTAACGGCGGCTTTGACGGATGAGCAAGAAGTTGAAAATGCCATCACTTCCAAACAAACCTATATTTATTTGGATATCGGTTATAAGAAAATGAGAAGCACATGCACCGAGTATGGGGTTTTTCTTTCTTTTTTTTTTTTTTTTGAAATTTTTTGTTAAAATTAAATAAAANCCGGGTTTGGGGTTTTTTTTTTTTTTTTTTTTTTTTTTGAAATTTTTTGTTAAAATTAAATAAAAAAAAAGAAACTGTTTTACATGGTACTACTCATTGCCGAAACTTGAGTTATTAATTTGATACAAAAACAAGAGAAATCTCAGCCTGAGCGATGTGGTCTTGACGCAAACCAACACGCGA